>JAPEBW010000846.1:0-36901 GCA_027405785.1 Ophiocordyceps robertsii
TTAGCGGTAATTAGTCTGTAGTACTAGCCCCGACTAGCGGTAATTAGTCCGTAGTACTAGCCTTAACTAGCGGTAATTAGTCCGCGCCTTGTCCCCTTATCCTTATGCTATAAGGCGTAGTAGATATATTATAAGAAACTAGCTTTATTTAGGCTTTTATTTTCTATTATTATCCTACTTACCCTTTACGCCGTTTTTTAATCCTCCGCTAAGTTTCTTATACTACTTATTAGCCTTATAAGCCGCTTATAAGCAAGATATTATATCTTACTTACTACCGCTATTATAGTTATCCCCCGCTTTTTATTACTAGGCTTTTTAACTTATTATTCTTTTTACGTAGCGCTACTACTTACGCCTTTCCGCTATTTAATACGCGTTTAGCTACTAAAAAGATATTAAAGTAAAGGTAGGCCGTCTTATTAATATTAATAAGTATAGTTAGTATTAAGGTATTAAATATCTATATTCCCGCTTAAAAGCGGGTAATAAGGTCTTTAATAGCCTTAATACTTAACTCCTTACTTTAAAGGTTTTAAATATATTTAATAATCTTAAAGAACTTCTTTATAAAGGGGGCCTTAAAGGCAAGAATATAAAGCGTATAATCGGTATAGCTAATAAAGCGGATATTAAATCCTAAAAGTTTTATTGCTTAGGTTAAAGTTAAGTCGCGTTTAGACTCTTTATAGGCCTATAAGTAAAACTTAGTATAGTTTATAGCTAGGCGGAAACTTTTAATTATTATAATCTTATTATTAAAGTATAGGCTTATAAAGCTAGGCCTATTAAGGATTATATTAATTACTATTAGCGGCTCTTATAAAATCGGGCGGCGGAATATATTATAAGGCTAGTTATCGTTATCTCTTATAAGTAAAAAAGGACGGCGGATAGATTAAAATAAGGCGCTAATACGCCTTTATATAGCTAAGCTACGCGTAGTAGCGGGTAAAAAAAGCGTTCGCTAAGCGGGACTAAATAGGTCTTTAAGGCTTATAGCGGCTATAAGCTAAAAGAAGGAATTTATAGCGCGGGCTAAACCGCTAGCGAAGCGAGATCGGGTTTTAGCTATAGTAGCTTTAAACGCCGCTATAAACCTAGCTATAAACTAATTAAGCTAGGCCTTAAATATATAGTTAAGGATAGCGCGGACGTTATTTTAATTGTTTAGCTAAAGTAGGTTTCCGCTAAATATAGCGGCTACTATAAATCTTAAGACTATAGCGAGGTTAGCTAACTTAAAGGCGTTAAGTATTAGCTAGTTATTCCGCTAGTAAAGATTTCCGGCCGCGCCTTAAAAGATATATAGGCGGCGGGGGCTTTTAAACTATAAAAGCTAAGTAAGACATATAGCTAAGTTACTGCGAAACCGGGTATTTAAACTATGCTATAATATAAGGCTAAAAGGCGAATTATTTAAGTTTAGTATTAAAAGAGGGTAATATAAGCCGTCCCTTATAATACTATAATTTAAGTTAAATCCGTTAGCTTAAGCGCGGTTATAAAAGGCGGTATAAGTTTATACGAAAGCTTAAACTTAAAGGTTTTAGCTTTTATTAAGGGACTTAAAGCTATAAAGGATAGCCGCCTTACTATTATAAAGCTTAAGCGCCCGCTTATATTCTTTATATTAAAAGCATAAGGGCTTATAAAAAAGCGGGCTAAAAAATTAGTTATAAAATAGCTAGTCTTAACTATAAAAGAGGTTATATAATAAAGGGACTTAAAATAAGAGTATAAAGATTATAAGCTTAAGGTAAAGAAGGTTATATATATAAAAGTAAGTAAAGTGCGGCGGGCTATTACTAGCGGTAAAAGGAAATATAGTTATAAAAAAAGAAAAGAAAGGAAAGAGAGTAAGTAGCGGAGAGAATTTAAATATATATATTATAAAGCTAAAAAGGCCTTATTGCTTAAGGTAAACGGCGGTATATTATTATTAAAAAAAACTAATTACCTTAAGCATAGTAAGTTATAGTTTCTTATAACTTATAATAGCCTTTAAGTTTTATGCTTAGGCTTAACCGCTTAATTCTTTTAGTTTAAGAGTTTTATATTAAGTTATAAAGGCCGCGTATTATACTTTTATTTAAACTACTAAAGTAGCTAACTCCTCTTCTACTTTTTCGAAAGCTTTTATAATTTTTAGTAAAAAGACCGCTTTTAAGCCTATAGATTTATTTTAATTAGCTTTATATAGTTAGCTAGCTAAATATTATATCTACTACCTTTTTATTCTTTTCGCTTAATAGGTATAATCTTAATACGACTTATTAGTATTGCTATCCTTTTACTAAAAGAATATATATATATTCGTATTTATTTATATATACTACTCCTTTATCCTTTTAAAGGTAAGGAAACGATTAAAAGATATCTTAGACTTTTAATATATATTTTAAGTCCTTAGCGTAGATCTAAACGCCCTTAATAGTAATAAGTTTTAGTAAGTCCTTAGTTTAGCTAATTTTAAGCTTATAGTTTACTATAAGATCTTTTTATAAAAAGTCCTTAGCGGGGTTTATTTTATCCGGATTTTTTATAAAGGCTTCCGCTAAAAAGGTAATAGCGTCGACCTCCTTATATAGCTAAAACTACTTATTAAGGTTAAGGTTTATAATTATCTTTACCTTTTAGCCTTAGCGGAGTACTAATAGTTCTTTAAAATAGTTTATCGCTATAAAGCTTTTATAATCCTATATTATTATCTAAGCAAGCTTAAGGTTATTAAGGAAAAATATTATATTACGCCTTAATAGCGGCGCCTAGACCTATATAGGTAAAGCGTAGCTAGAACTAGCTAAAATCGTTATAATAACTAAGTAAATTACTTATTTATATCTTGCTAGTCTTAGCCGGACTATTTTAATTTTAGCTTTAATCTCTTTATAGGCCTTAATCTATAAGACTAATATAAAGTTAATAAGGTCCTTTTAATAAAAAACTAAAAAGTCTTAGCTAAGTAATATATTAGCTACTAAGCGTTTTATTATTTAAGCGCTAATCCTTACCTTTATAACTATAAGGCTATTATTTAGCTTTTTTAGTTTATATATAGTAAGTTTTACTTATTTAAAAATAGCTATTTTTCTTACTTTTTAAATAAGAATTTATTAAGAGGAGTTTATAGTTATATCTTAAAAGGTCTTTACTAAGTTAGCTTAAATAAGGCTTCGGTCTACCCCGGTATTTATATAGGCTTTAATACTTATTCCGGGCTTTTCTTTTCTATAAACTAATAAGTATATATAAGTAAATTAAGATAGCTTATAAAGGTTTAACGGCTAATCGTTAAGGGAAGCCTTAATTATTTAAACGCTTTATAGCTTTTAAATAACTACTTACTATACTAAGCTATATCTTTATATAATAACGTTTTAGTTAAGGTTAAAGGGGTGTTTATCTTTAATATATTAGTAAAGCTTATTCTTTAAAGGGAATACTTTAGTATAAAATCTATATACTTTATTGGCTTTTTAAACTAAGTTTATTATAGTATAGATTGCGGTTTCCTTAAAGCTTTTATTAATATTTAATTAAGCTCTTTTTATATCGTACTCTTTATCTTTTAAATAGTTATTAGTCTTTACTATAGTTCTTTTTTTAGTTATAAGGTATGCCCGTTTTAGCTTTAGCGTTAGTAAGTATATAGTCTTAAAGGTTCCTTCTTTCTTAAGCTAAAAGACCTTAGCTTAAATTCTAAACTATTTAAACAAGTTTCTCCTTTAACTTAATAAGCGCTATAAGGCCTATAGTATATCCGCCTTTATTAAGCGGTTTAAGAATATAACCCGCGGCCCCGGTAAGCCTTTAATAAATAGCTAAGGCGTCTTAAACTATCCTTTTAGTGCGTATAAGGTATAGCTAATTAGCCCTCGCCTTTTTATAAGTTAGACCTATTTCTTTCGCGCTAGTAAGTACTTTTAAGATCTTTAAGTATATTTAAATTATAGCTAAGAAAGAATCTCCTTATATTTGTTAATCTATTTATTAATATCTTTATTTCTTATTAAACGTTATAAGGATTCTTATAAATAAACTTTTAGCTTTTAGTAAATTATTATAGTTAAGTAGTCTAGCTAGTAAAGCGTGGCTTTAGCTTTATATTATAAGCGCGATATTTAAGACTTAAAGTTAAAACTTATTATTATATTTTTAATAGTAAAATACTTTTTATTAAGTGCTTATATTAATATATTTAAGCGGATTCCGATCTATATTTATAAGGCGGAGATTTATTAGCTTATTTTAATACTAAGCTTATTAAGTTCTTTTTATTATAGTTTTTAAAGGTCCTTAAAATACTATTCTTATTACGGAATCTAAACAGCTACGCTTAGACTCCTTACTTTACTCTTAAAAAGCCTTACGGAACCCCGCTATAAAAACGCTTAAAGCACGCACTATAAAGGCTCGCCTAAGAATATACGAAAAATATTACTAGTCGGACCCCGCTAAGGTTATTAAGATATAACTATAAAGGGTTAAGAGCTTACCTAACTATAATTTACGACGTCTAACTATAGTTTACGATATCTTTAACTATAAAAGATACTATAAAAACTACTAAGCGGATTCCGCTAGTATCTTTAAGGGATATTTAAGGATTTCCGCGGGATATCTTAATTATAGTTTAACCCGTTTTTAACTAAGGAAGTACCTTAAAAGATATAAGATAAACCTTACCCCAATTTTTAAGGGATATTTAAGGATATTTAAAAGATTTCCTTAATTATAGTTTATAGTATTTTTAACGAAGCTTATACTTAGTTTATTAAGTAATTTTATAAGGATATTTATAGTTTATCTATATACTAATAATAAATAAAAGGATAGTATAGTTAAAGATCCTTAAAATTAGCTTAAAGAACTAAGTATAAAGTAAATAGCTATACTTTAAAAAATAAATAAGGTTTTTACTATTTCTAAACCCTTATATATATTTATATATAGTAATTAGTTTATTATACTAGCTTAACTAGCGGTAATAAGTTTATAGTACCGGCCTTAATTAGCGGTAATTAGTTTATAGTACTAGCTTTAACCGGCGGTAATTAGTCCGCGCCTTATCCCCTTATCCTTATACTATAAAGTATAGTAAATAATAGCAATTCTTACTTATTTAAATAGAAATCCTTTAAATATCCGCTAAGCTAAAAGCAACTATATCGCACGATTTAGTACTTCTTTTATAAGAAGTTAGATATTAAATAATATTTTCTTTAGTAAAAAGCTCTTATTAGGCTTTAAGTCTAACCTTAATAATAAGTACCTTTTCTTTAATACGCTTATAATAACACTTCGAGATAAGTAAGCTATAAAAGCGGAAAAGGCTATAGCTTATTAAGTATACTAGTTTAATAATCTTCCTTACTCTTTTTTAAAGTACTATATTATAATAGCTTATAAAGCGAAACGGGATATAAAACGAGTCCCGCTTAGCTAAGCTAAGACTATTACCCTTAAAGAAGCAATCCGCTTTAAAAAGACTAATAAAAGATAAACTATAAAACGATAAAACTTATATAACTAAGTAAACTAAATTCGGTATTACTTAAATAAATCGATTATCCTTTTAATAAAAAAAGTAAGGATATGCTAACCTTAAAACTATCTTACTCCCCGCCCGCTAAATACCCTCCGGATTAAGCTTATAATTAAGTTACTTTTTCTTTAAGATAATAAGCTTAGCGGATATTTCTACCGCGTACTATTAATAAAGTTTAGCTTAAGGGCCTTAACCGGAAATCCGCCTTAAAGGATACTTAGCAGTTTCTTAGTTTAGTATTACTATTTAGCTTTATCCGCTATAGCCGCGCTAATTAAAGCATTTTAAAGACTCTTAATTAATAAAAACAATCCTTTTATACCGGGGGCTTTATAGTATATTAATTTCCGAGATATATATAAGATAAAAGGTTAAGCACTTAGTAAAAGTATTAAGACTAAGACTTTAATAATAAGCAATAAGGACGCGGTAAGTAATACCTTTAGTAAGCTAAACCTATTTATACTTAGCGTATAAATATTAAGACTAAGTATAGTCTTAAGCCTTTTAGTAGGAATAGTAGTAATATTAAACGAATAATTCCTTAGTTTTATTTAGGTATTAAAGAAAGAAAACGCGCTTATTAAGCCTTAAGAAAAACCTTAACTACGAGCTAAAGATATAAGGAGATTTAACTTATTAAGACCTTTAAAAGTATCCTTTAACGAAGTCTAAGAAGATAATAAAGGTAATATATTTTAAGGAGTAAACCGTTTTATTAACTCTATCCGCTAAAATACTAATAAAGGCGAGGCCTATATAAACGAATTAGCTATTAAATTACCCTTTTTCCTTTAAAGAAGTATAGCGGAATAGTATTTTAAGGACTTCTTAAAACTATAATAAGAAGAACTTAGCGAGATTAGTATTAAACTAAGCTAATAAATCTCCGCTTTATAAAAACGGTTCGGAATCCGCTTAAATATAGCGATATAAGCACTTTATAAAAAGCACTTTACTATTAAAGATATAATAGTAAGATCTAACTTTAAGTCTTAAATATTACGCTTATAATATAAAGCTAAGGCCGCGCTTTACTAATTAAACTACTTAACTATAGTAATTTATTAAAAGCTAGACGTTTACTTATAAGAATCCTTATAACGTTTAGTAAAAAACGAGGATATTAATAAATAGATTAACGAATATAAAGAAATTCTTCCTTAGCTATAAGTTAAATATACTTAAGGATCTTAAAAGCACTTACTAGCGCGAAAGAAATAGGTCTAACTTATAAAAAGGCAGGGGCTAACTAGCTATACTTTATACGTACTTAAAAGATAGTTTAAGACGTCTTAGCTATTTATTAAGGGCTTACTAAGGCTAAGGGTTACGTTCTTAAACCGCTTAGTAAGGGCGGATATACTATAGGCCTTATAGCGCTCGCTAAGTTAAGGGAGAAATCCGCTTAAATAGCTTAAAATATAAGCTAAGGTCTTTTAGCTTAAAAGAAAAGGAATCTTTAAGATTATACGCTTATTAATACTAAAGCTAAAGCGGGGATACCCCGCAATTAAAGAAAAAACTATAATAAAGAACGATAACTATATAAAGAATAAAGAGTATAATATAAAAAGAGCTTAATTAAATACTAATAAAAACTTAAAGGAAACCGTAATCTATATTATAGTAAACTTAATAACGGAGGCCGACAAAGTATACGGATTTTATAATAAAGTATTCCCCTTAAAAAATAAGCTTTATTAATATATCGAAGATAAACACTACTTTAACCTTAAGTAAGACGTTGCTATATAAAAACGTAGCTTAGTATAATAAGTAGTAATTTAAAAGCTATAAAGCGTTTAAATAGTAAAGGCTTCCCTTAATATCTAGCTATTAAACCTTAATAAGCCGTTATAATTTACTTATATACGCTTATTAATCTATAAAAAAGAAAGGCCTAGAATAAACATTAAAGCCTATATAGAAACCGGGGTAGACTAAAGCCTTATTTAAGCTAACTTAATAAAGACCTTTTAAAATATAACTATAAACTCTTTTTAATAAATTCTTATTAAAGAAGTAAGAAGGATAGCTACTATTAAATAAGTAGAATTTACTGCGTATATACTAAGAAGGCTAAATAGTAGCCTCGCGGTTATAAAGGTAAGGATTAGCGCTTAGATAGTAAAACGCTTAACGGCTAATATATTACTTAGCTAAGACTTTTTAGTTCTTAATTAAAAGGACTTTATTAACTTTATATTAGTCTTATAGATTAAGGCTTATAAAGGGATTAAAGCTAAAGTTAAGATAGTTTAGCTAAGACTAGTAATATATAAATAGGTAATTTACTTAGTTATTATAATAGTTTTAGCTACTTTTAGCTACGCTTTACCTATATAGGTTTAAGCGCTGCTATTTAGGCATAATATAATAATTTTCCTTAATAACCTTAAGCTCGCTTAAATAATAATCTAGGATTATACGAGCTTTATAGCGATAAACTATTTTAAAGAACTACTAGTACTCCGTTAAGGCTAAAAAGTAAGGATAATTATAAACCTTAATAAGCAGTTTTAACTATATAAGAAAGTTAATACTACTGCCTTTTTAGCGGAAGCCTTTATAGAAAATCCGGAAAAAATAGACCTTATTAAGAACTTCCTATAAAAAGATCTTATAGCAAACTATAAACTTAAAATCAGCAGAACTAAGGACCTGCCGAAACTTACTACTAATAAAGGCGTCTAAATCTACGCTAAAAACTTAAAATAGATATTAAAAGTCTAAGATATCCTTTAATCGTTTCCCCGCCTTTAAAGATAGAAAGAAGTAGTATATATAAATAAATTTAAATATATATATATTCTTTTAGTAAAAAGATAGTAATATTAATAAGTCGTATTAAGATTATACTTATTAAGCAATAAAGATAAGAAGGTAGTAAATATAATATTCGGTTAGCTAATTATATAAGGCCGATTAAAATAAGTTTATAGGCTAACCTTATTTACGGCGCTAGTATTTATAGTATAGAAAATAGTAAACGGAAAAGAAAAGGGATAAATAGTTATAGACTTATAGAGGATTAACGCTATTATTACCTTAAACGCTTACTTAATGCCCCTTTAAAGCAATATAATTAAACGCCTTTAAGGAAAGAAGTTTATTAATATAGTAAACGTATAATCGTTTTTTTATTAGTTTTTAGTTTATTAAAACTACTAAGAAAGGTTTATAGTTATAAGCTATTACGGGCTAAAAAGATTACTAATAATACTTATAAGCTTTAAGAACTCCCCGGTATAAGTTTAAAGGTTTATTAATAACGTCCTTTATAGATATTAAGAATACGCGGCGGCTTATATCGATAATATTATTATCTACTTTAATATAGCCGAAGAATACCTTTAATATTTAAAGGCTATATTCCGCGCTTTTTATAATTATAATATTACTTTATCTAGACTAAAGTTCTTCTTAGCGTACCTATTTATATAGCTCCTCGGATTTAAAGTAAATACTATTAGCTTAATAAATATAAATAAATACGTGCGAGCTTTAAGGGATATCGCGTTTTTAAAGAACCTTTAATAGCTTAAGAAATAGATCGGCCTTATTAAGTAGCTATACTATATAGTCCCGCATTTCGCTAAAGAAGTTAACGTCTTATAAAAACGAAAGATAGAGCTACTTTAAGTAAGATAAAAAGAGGGAGTCCCCTTAAAGGGCTAAGGACGGGCTTAATACGCCGTAAAAGCCGCTTTTTAGCTTACTTTAAAAGAAAAAGAGGCCTTCGCGATTTTAACTAAGAAACTTACTAAGCCTTAAACAATTTACTACTTTAACCCCGCTTAATAACTATTTATCTAGATTAATATATCCTAAGAATATAAAGTAGCGGCTATACCTTTTCACTTTAAAAAAGGTATAAAATAAGATAAAAAGACGCTACTAGCTTAAACTAAGGTCTAGCTTATTATTTACTTAAGCCGCGCCCTTTAAAGCGGAGAACTTTAATACTAGCTTATAAAACTTAAAGTAGCCGGTTTAGTATAAGCAGTATATAAGTTACGTACTATAGTACTATTTATAAAAACGCTATAAGTAGTAATCTTTATTAATTATATAAGTACTTATAAAATCGTATACTAGAAATCCTTATTCTTTATTAATATAAAATCTAATAATAAGCTAGTCCTCGCGTCTTAATACTTAAGCTAATTCCCGCTTAAGGTATATTATATCTTAAGCGTTAAAAACGTTATACTAAACGCGCTCTTATGTTTACCGCACTACGATAATAAGCTAGTATCCTTAAACTAAGAAGGGGAATTAAAATATATTTAAGAAAATAAGATAATAAACCGCGTATTCCTTTATATAAAAGTATTAATTAAATTATTACTTCGCTAAAAAATAGTTAATAGATATATAAAGGATATATAGTAAGTAAAAATTATAGCGTAGCTTAGCGGTAAAGATAATATCCTTAAACTCTTATTCTATTAGTAAAAGGGGTTGCTATACTTTATAGAAAATAATAAACGCTAAAGACTATATATCCTTAAGACCTATACTAAAGAGGTTATTAAAGACGCTTACGCTAAATATATTTATACTAGCCGCACTTATATATAGTAAGATTTATTTAAAAGCTTTTTAATCCTAAAACTTAGTAAATATATAGATAAGGTCGTAGATAGCTACGATACTTATTACTAAAACTAAACTAATTAAAGTAAAACGCTAAGGTAGCTTATCCCGATTTAAAGCCCGCCGGTTTTATACTATATAATAGCGATAAACTTTATTACTAAGCTTTTAGTAGTTAAAGCCAAATAATCCTTATAAAAAGATCTTATAAAGAACTTCTTTAATACTTTACTAACTATAACTAATAAATTCTTAAAAATATATCTCCTTATTTTAAGCAATAACTAGTTTATAGTAAAAGACTAAGTATAAGTATTATATACTAAGCTACTTTACGCTAACTAAGGGATTCTAAAGGGGATAATCTTTAATTAAGACGTAAAGTTTACCTTAGTATTTTAGCGGACTTTATAGTAAGCCTTTAGATTAAAGCCTTTTATATTTACTGCTTAGTACCTTTAAACTAACGGCTTATTTAAAAGGCGAAGCTAAACCGTAGAAATCGCGCTATAATTCTTTACCGCTAATTTCCTAAACCTACGCTAAACTAATATATTTATTGCTTTTTAATTTAGCTTTAATAATTCCTTCTTTTTAATAATTTACGCGGCTTTTAGTAAGCTTATTATAAGGATAAAAATAAATAACGGCCTTTAGTTCCTTAATAACTACTTATACTTATTAAACTAAGAGGTCTTATAAAAAGAAGCTAGGTTAGCTATTACTTTTACTAAAGCCGCTATAAAGGATAGATATAATAAGAAATACCGCCCGCTAAAATTTAAGCTTAGCGATTAAGTTTAGCTATAGCTTAGTAAAGGCTACTATATTAAGGATAATAAACTAGCAAAGCTTTAAGAAAAACATACTAAGCCGTTTAAAGTTACTATTAAAGTAAGATAGCTTATATACCGGCTAGATATAAAAAGGTCCTTTAATATTTATCCGGTCGTTTTAATTATATAACTACGCTTAGCGGATAAGCTAGCTATACGCTTAAGACTAGTTTTAGATAAAAGGATACTTTACTTAAATAAGTAAGAAGTAAAATAAATCCTATAAAGCTATATAATAAAAAAAGGCGGCGGAAAGCTAAAAAAAAAAAGTTCTTTATAGCTTAAAAAGGATAGCTAAGTAGCTATAACTTAAAAGTAGATAATAAATTAGTCTTCTTACTAAAAATCGTAAAAGCCTTTAAAAAGTATAAAAGGAGTTAGCTACTTAAGTAGTTTAGATAAGAGTATAACGCGCGGCTTTTATAACTTAATATAAAACTTTTAAACTAAGGGAATTAAGGAGTTAAGCCTAAGTATAAGGCTTAAAAGCTATTATAAGTTATAAGAAACTATAACTTACTATACTTAAGGTAATTAGTTATTTTAATAATAATATACCGCTATTTAACTTAAGTAATAAGGCCTTTTTAGCCTTATAGCATACTTATTTAAATTCTCTCCGCTACTTGCCCTCTCTCCCTTCCTTTCTTCCTTTTATAACTATATTTTACTTTACTTTTAACTATAGCCTGCCGTACCTCGCTTACTCTTATATATATAACCTTCTTTACCTTAAGCCTATAATCCTTATACTCCCGTTTTAAGTCCTTTTATTATTTAATATCTCCTATAACTAAGATTAGCTATTTTATAATACCTTTTTTAGCACGCTCTTTTATAAGCCCTTACGCCTTTAATATAAAGGATATAAGCAAGCGCTTAAGCTTTATAAAAATAAGGCGGCTATTCTTTATAGCCTTAAGTCCTTTAGCAAGAGTTAAAACCTTTAAGTTTAAGCTTTTATATAAACCTACGCCGCTTTTTATAGCCGCGCTTAAGCTAATAGATTCGACTTAAACTATAATAGTATAAAGGACGGCCTATACTACCCTTTTTAAATACTTAACTTAAACGACTTACCTCTTAGCTTTATATTATAGCGTAGTTTAAATAGCCGGTTTTATAGTAACTTAGCTATACCTCTTAGTTAGCTCTTACTATCTAAAAGCCCCCGCCGCTTATATATTTTTTTAAGTATAGCTAGAAATCTTTATTAGCGGAATAACTAGCCGATACTTAACGCCCTTAAGTTAGCTAACCTCGTTATAATCTTAAGATTTATAGTAGCCGCTATAGCTAGTAAAAACCCGCTTTAGCTAAACGACTAAAACGATATCCGCGCGATCCTTTACTATATATTAAAGGCTTAGCTTAACTAGTTTATAGCTAGGTTTATAGCGGTATTTTAAGCTATTATAGCTAAAACCTTATCTTACTTTATATATAGTTTAGCTAATATTATAAAATCCTTTTCTTAGCTTATAGCTACTATAAGCCTTAAAGACTTATTTAGTCCCGCTTAGCGAACACTCTTTCCGCTTACCGCTATGCTTAGCCTAGCTATAAAAAGGTATATAAGCGCCTTACTATAATCTATCCGCTATCCTTTCTTAACCGGAGAAGATAGTAATAACTAGCCTCGCGATATATTCTACTATTTAATTTTCTAAGAGCCGCTAATAGTAATTAATACGATCTTTAATAAGCTTAGCTTTGCGGGCTTATACTCCGGCAATAAAATTATAATAATTTAGAGTTTCCGCTTAGCTATAAACTACGCTAAGTTTTACTTATAAGCCCGCGAAGAGTTTAAACGTAACTTAACTTTAACTTAAGCAAAAAATTTCTTAAGCTTTAATATCTGCTTTATTAGCTATACCGACTACGCGCTTTATATTCTTACCTTTAAGGCCCCCTTTATAAAAAAGTTCTTTAAGACTATTAAGTATATTTAAAACCTTAAGAGCAAGGAGTTAGGCACTAAGGCTATTAAGCACCTTATTACCCGCTTTTAAGCGGGAATATAGATATTCGATACCTTAGTACTAACTATACTTATTAATATTAGTAAAACGGCCTACCCTTACCTTAATACTTTCTTAGTAGCTTAACGCGCGTTAGTTAGCGGAAAGGCGTAGGTAGTAGCGCCGCGTAAAAAGGATAATAAGTTAAAAAGCCTAGCGATAAAAAGCGGGGGATAACTATAAAAGTAGTAGTAAGTAAGATATAATATCTCGCTTATAAGCGGCCTATAAAGCTAGTAAGTAAAACGGGAAATTAAGTAAAGTATTAAAAACGGCGTAAAAAGGTAAGTAGGATAATAATATAAAATAAGGCTTAAATAAAGCTAGTCTTTTATAATATATCCCGCTAAGGAATTCGAGCATTTTTTAGTATAAAGACTCCTTACTACCTAATAAGTGCTTAAACGCACGCCTTTTAGAAAAGTTAAAAACTTTATTATAAGTTTTAACGAAACGCGCTAATCGCTTAAATAAAAGATAAAGACGCACGACTAAATATAAAGTAAGGATTTACGATAAAGGCCGCCTATTAACTATCTTAAGCTACTTAGCTACTATTAGCTAAATAGGCCGAAAAAACTATTAAAAGAATAAGGACGGCGTACTATTAATATAGCGTAAAGACGCTACTATAAAGCTATTACTTAGCGCCCCCTTTACTTTATTCTTACTTTAAACTAATAAGGACGTTAGCTTTTCTTTTTTACTTAAGGGAGTTATTATAAAATTTAAATAACTATGCTTAGACTCTTTACTTTACTTTTTAAGAGCTTTATAAAACCCCGGGATAAGAACGCCCGGAGCACATATTATAAAGGCTCGCTTAAGGAGATATATTAAATATTACTAATTAAACCCTACTAAGGTTTTAAAAATATAACTATAAAGGGTTAAAAGCTTACTTAACTATAGTTTAGAATATTTAATTATAGTTTATAACGTCTTTAACTATAAAAGATACTATAAAAACTATGAAGCGGATTCCGCTAGTATTTTTAAGGGATATTTAAGGATTTCCGCGGGATGTTTTAATTATAGTTTAACTTATTTTTAACTAAGGAAGCACCTTAAAAGATATAGGATAAACCTTACCGCGATTTTTAAGGGATATTTAAGGATATTTAAGGGATTTCCCTAACTATAGTCTATAGTGTTTTTAACCGGACTTATACTTAGTTTATTAAGTAATTTTATAAGGATATCTATAGTTTATTTACATATTAAAAATAAATAAAAGGATAATATAGTTAAGGATCCTTAAAATTAGCTTAAAGAACTAAGTATAAAGTAGCTAGCTATGCTTTAAAGAATAGATAAGCTTTTTATTATTTTTAAACCCTTATTTACGTTTATATATAGTAATTAGTCTGTTATACCGGCTTAATTAGCGGTAATTAGTCCGTAGTACTAGCTTTAACTAGCAGTAATT
Organism: Ophiocordyceps robertsii; assembly: GCA_027405785.1. Taxonomy (NCBI): domain Eukaryota; kingdom Fungi; phylum Ascomycota; class Sordariomycetes; order Hypocreales; family Ophiocordycipitaceae; genus Ophiocordyceps; species Ophiocordyceps robertsii. The sequence continues at coordinate 14,443 of JAPEBW010000846.1, forward strand.
AGTCTTTAGTACTAGCCTTAACTAGCGGTTATTAGTCCGCGCCTTATCCCCTTATTTTTATACTATAAAGCGTAGCAATTCCGCTATACTTCTTTAAAGGAAAAAGAGCAATTAAATAGCTAATTTATTTATATAAGCCTTACCTTTAATAGCGTTTCGGCGGATAAAGTTAATAAAACGGTCTACTCCTTAAAATATACTAGCTTTATCGTTTTCTTAAACTTTATTAAAAGATACTTTTAAAGTTCTTAATAAGTTAAATCTCCTTATATCTTTAGCTTATAGTTAAGGTTTTTCTTAAGGCTTAGTAAGCGCGCTTTCTTTTCTTAGTACTTTAAGAAGATTAAGGAATTATTCGTTTAATATTATTATTATTTTTACTAAAAGACTTAAAGCTATACTTAGTCTTAATATCTACGCTTTAAAAAGAAATAGGTTTAGCCTACTAAGGGTATTGCTTACTATATTCTTATTCCTTCTTATTAAGGTCTTAGTCTTAATACTCTCGCTAAGCGCTTAGCGTTTTATTTTATACGCGTTTTAAAATCCGGTATACTATAAGGCCTTTAGTATAAAAGGCTTGTTTTTATTTATTAAGAGTCTTAAAAATGCTTTAATTAGCATAGCTATAGCGGGTAAGGCTAAGTAATAATACTAAATTAAGAAACTACTAAGTATCCTTTTAAGCGGAATTTTAATTAAGGCCTTTAAGCTAAACTTTATTAATAGTATATAGTAAAAATATTTACTAAGCTTATTATTTTAAGGAAAAAGTAACTTTATTATAAGCTTAATCTAAAAAGTGTTTAGCGAGTAAGGAGCCGGATAGTTTTAAGGTTAGCTTATCCTTACCTTTTTTATTTAAAGAATAATCGATTTATTTAAGTAATACTAAATTTAGTTTACTTAGTTATATAGGTTTTATCGTTTTATAATTTATTCTTTATTAGTATTTTAAAACCGGATTCCCTTTTAAAGGGTAATAGTCTTTACTTAGCTAAGTAAGACTTATTTTACGTCTTATTTAGCTTTATAAGCTATTATAATATAGTACTTTAAAAAAGGGTAAAGGAGATTATTAAACTAATATACTTTATAAGCCGCGGCCTTTTTTACTTTTACGGCCTACTTATTTTAAAGTTTTATTATAAGCATATTAAGGAAAAAGTACTTATTATTAAGGTTAGACTTAAAGGCTAATAAAAGCTTTTTACTAAAGAAAATATTATTTAGTATTTAACTTCTTATAAAATAAGTACTTAATCGTATAATATAGTCGCTTTAAGCTTAGCGGATATTTAAGGGATTTCCGTTTAAATAAGTAGGAACTACTACTATTTACTACGCTTTATAGTATAAAGATAAGGGGATAAAGTGCAAACTAATTACCGCCGGTTAAAGCTAGTACTATAAACTAATTACCGCTAATTAAGGCTAGTATTATAAACTAATTACTACTAATTAAGCTAGTATAATAAACTAATTACTATATATAAACATATATAAAGGTTTAGAAATAGTAAAAAGCTTATTTATTCTTTAAAGTATAGCTAGCTACTTTATACTTAGTTTTTTAAGCTAATTTTAAGGATCTTTAACTATATTATCCTTTTATTTATTATTAGTATATAAATAAACTATAGATATCCTTATAAAATCGCTTAATAAACTAAGTATAAGCTTAGTTTAATATACTATAAACTATAATTAAGGAAATCCTTTAAATCTCCTTATATATCCTTTAAAAATCGCGGTAAGGTTTATCCTATATCTTTCAAGGTGTTTTTTTAGTTAAAAACGGGTTAAACTATAATTAAAATATCCTGCGGAAATCCTTTAATATCCCTTAAAAATACTAGCGGAATCCGCTTAGTAGTTTCTATAGTATTTTTTATAGTTAGTAATATTATAAACTATAGTTAAGTAGGCTTTTAAGCCTTTATAGTTATATATTAAAAGCCTTAGCGGGGTCCGATTAGTAATATTTATCGTATTTCCTTAAGCGAGCTTTTATAGTACGTGCTTTAAGCGTTCTTATTATAAGATTCTATAAGGCTCCTTAAAAGTAAAGTAAGGAGTTTAAGTATAGCTGTTTAGATTTTAAAATATTAAGTTTATAATTATTTTACTTATACTTATACTAGTTTATACTGTTTACTTATATATCCTTATTTTTAAACTAAATATAATACGATATTAACATAATATTAATATACTAATTATATAATCGCCGCTATAAACGCGCTTTAAGATTATATGTCTTAAAAGACGTTTAAAGATTATTATACTAACTTATATATACGTTCTTTAATCTTTTAAAGATATTAACTAAAAGAATATTGCTAATAACTATTATAATATATAAAGTTAGCTTATACTGCTATTATAGTATACTAAGCTTAAATATACTTTAACGTTTAAAGTTAATTTATTTATATTAGCTAGTAATAAGTAGTTTGCTTAAATTAAGTTATAGTTCTTTATATAATTTATCTATATTTACTTTATATCTTATTATATCTTATTATATCTTACCTTTATCTTATTATTTTTTATACTTAGTATATATTTATAGTATATCTTTATTATGCTTATTAATTAAAATTATTTTTATATTTGCTAAGTATAGCCCGAAACTTCTTTTTATTTTTCTTAGTTTTTTCCTTTTCTCCGCTATCTCCTTTATCCTTTTTCTTACTCCTTAGCGCGGCTTATTATTATTCCTTTACCTTGCCTTTATTATTTTTTATTATGTTACTATACCGTTATTTAAACTCTTTTAAAGTAATTATATCTTAAAAGTTATTAATTAGTTACTAAGTTAAGTTAGCGTACTTATACTAATTTATAAGAACTTAGTTTTACCTCCCCTTTTTAATCCGTCTTTATTAAGCGTATTAAATCTTCTTTATAATATACTTAAATTTTATTTTCTTCTTTAATTATTAATAGTCGTTAGTAATTATTAACTACTTAGCTAAGTAAGGGGTTCTTTATAAGATAGCGGAGGAATTTTATATATAGTCTTTTATATACTTTTCTTAATATATTAAGTTTTATTATATATAAGCTATTTACTTTTATTATAGTATACTTTTAATATAGCTAATTAAGCTTTTAATAAGGCTTATTTATAGTATATTTCCTTATATTTAACTATACTTTATTACTTACTTAAAGTCTTTTTATTAGTATATGTAACCGGTTTACTATCTATTAAGGGCCTATATATACTTAGTTTAGTAGTACGTAGCTAAATAATTGTTTATTTAAAGCTAAAAAGGGAAAGGGGAAATCTCTTTTTAAGCTATATAGCTTTATACTTTATAAAGGTCGCTTAAGTAGCCCGTACTTAAGTTAAGTTTAAGTTAAACTTAAGCTAAGTTTAAGTAAAGTCCTATATAACTTTAGCTATATATTAGCCTAACTTTAAGTCGTTCGCTATAATATAATTATAGCTTTTTTTATAGTATAGCCTATAATACTATCCCCTTTTTAAGCTATTACGTACTAAGGTATATAATATTAGCGCCCCGCCCCCCCGCTCCGCACTTAGCGTTAATCGGTATAGTTATCCTTATTATATTTATAATTATATACTAACGCCTCCCTTAAATAATATTACGTTAAGGCGTTAAATATACTATACGCTTACCTATCCGCGCTACTACGTTATCCTTAATAGCGCTAAGGCAGTATAACGTATCTCCTCCGCTTACCGCTAATATTAGTGCTTAAGGTATATCTTACCTTCCCGCCGCTTATAGTCCTTAAGTATAAATACCCTTCCTTTCTCCTTCTCCCTCTTTTCTTTTTTTTCCTTCTTTAATTACTAATCTACCTACGCGCGCGCCCCCTCTTATAATAGCTTCGCCGCGCCGCGCTTTAATATATCTACTATAACCCTTTAAGCCTTATCTCCCGCCGTATTATAGGCGTTTACCCGTCCGGCGCCTTTTAGCACGCCCGGCGACTATACGCTACCGCCCTTATATTAGTCTTCGCGCCTACCGTTATCGCTTTATAAGCAGAGCGCGATATATAGCACTACTATATAGCGCCCCCCTTACCTTATATATATCGGATATATAATATCTCTTAACGCGGATACTTAGTATAGGGCTTATTAAAATTAAGCCTCGCTTTATACTTATAATTATTATACTTACTTTTACGCTAGATCGCGCTATTTACTTATATATCCCTGTTTTTAGACTATATATAATATAACGCTAACGTAATATTAATATACTAGCGATATAGTCGCCGTCGCAAACGCGCTTTAAAAATTATATATTTTAAAGGACGTTTAAGGATTACCGCACCGATTTATATATATATTCTTTAATCTTTAATAAACGCTAGCTAAAGGGATATTACTAATAACTACTATAGTATATAGAGCTAGCTTATACTATTACTATAGCGCGTTAAGCCTAAATATACCTTAATATTTAAGGTTAATCTATTAATATTAGTAAGTAGTAAGTAGTTTGCTTTAATTAAGTTATAGTTTTTTATATATCCTATTTATATTTACTTTATATCTTATTATATCTTATTATATCCTTTATCTATCTTATCGTTATTTACGCTTAGTACGCGTTTATAGTATATCCTCCTTATACTTATCGTTTAAAATCGTCTTAATATTTACTAAGTATAGCTTAAAAAAAATTTTATTTTTCTTAGTTTTCCTCCTTTTCTCCGCTACTTCCCTTATCTTATCTCCTACTCCTTAGCTTAGCCTACTATTATCCTTCCGCCTCGCCTTTATTATTCTTTATTATATTACTATATCGTCTTTTAAATTTCTTTAAGGCGATTATATCTTAAAAGTCGCTAATTAGCTACTATATTAAGTTAGTATACTTATACTACTTTACTAAGACTTAGCGCTATCTCCCCTTTTTAATCCGTCTTTACTAAGCTTACTTAATCTTTTTTATAACGTACTTTAGTTCGTTATCTTCCCCGATTATTAATAGTAGCTAATAGTTATCGACTACTTTGCTAAGTAAGGGGTTATCCGCTATATAGCGGAGGAACTTTATATATAGTCTTTTATATACCTTTTTTAATATATTAAGTTTTACTATATATAAGCTAACTACCTTTATTATAGTATACTTTTAGTATAGCTAGTTAAGCTTTTAGTAAGGCCTATCTATAGTATACTTATTTATATTTAGCTATTCCTTATCCCTTACTTTAAGTCTTTTCGCTAGCGTATAAAACCGGTTTACTATCTCCTTTTATCTTACTTATAACGCGGCGATTACTATTTAAAGGAAGTTAGCGACTTCCCTTATCTTTTATATAAGGCTTTATACGCTTTTTGCGTTTAGCGTAAGCAGTCCCTCTTTTTATATAATTTAGATCGGCTTAATATTATACCCGTATATAGCGAAAAAGGGGCTTATACTTATTATTAATACTACTAAATTATTAAGCGCCGCTTAAGCGTAGGGTAGCTATGCGTTTTAGTTATCTTACTTATAGTAAATATATATGCGGAGGTATGCTTATACTTTTTAGTTTACGCGCTCCGTTGCTTTATTAGTCTATAGGTAGTAAGCTAAACTTAGTTTCCTTTAAACCTTAGTCTATTAGTAAAATTCCTTTTAAAATTATTTTATTTAGTTCGTCCCTTAATTTAAGATAATAGATTTTAGTATTCTATAAAGGCGGAAGTAAGATTATAAGAACTTAGTAGCGTATACTACTACTTTTATTATTAGTATCGCTTTTAAAGTTATTGCCTTTATAAGCTAGTTTATTATTACTTAAAGGTTTTAAAAGCCTTTAGTCCTTATTAGCGGTAAGTTAACTATAAAGTCTATTATTAAGTATATAAACGGCTATATAAGGGGCGGTAATAATTAAAAAAGCCTTTTTTAAAGTTACTTTTAAATATACCCCTTACTATATAGCCCGTAGTTTATAATAAGCTAGTATACCGTTAATAACTAGCTTAGCTAAAAGAACTTTTAAGCTAGTATCGCAAGCGTCCCTTTATACCTTAAGTATCTTATTACTATTAAGTCGTATATCCGCTAAGCGATTAATATTTAAAGCTTATTTAGTTCTTTATACTCCTACTCCTTAAAGTATTAAGCCTTACTTAATACTTAAAGCTAGTCTTTAAAACGAAGGCGCCCCTTTATATTAATTATATACTTACTTACTTAAACCTTTAATTACTATTTTAAAGTAAGCGATTAATCGCTATTTCGTATTACTTAAAATACTACTTAGTACTCTTTATCCTTTTATAATATCGCTATTTACCGTTTTTTTATCTCCTACTTATTAAATATATAGGCTAGTTATACTTATTCCTTAAGTGCGTCTTAGCTTAAGTTTAGGTTAAGTTCTAGCTAAACTCCGCCTTTATTCGCCTTACCTTTAACTTAAGGTATAAGGTCGTCCGCTATATTTATATAAGCAATTAACCCCGCGTTTTCTTCCCCCTCTTATATTATCGCGATAGTACGCTCTTCTTATACTAATCGTTATAGGAGGTTTATATACTCGTCGCTAAGGGGGACTTAATATCTTATTAGTCGCGCGCTATTTAAGATTATTTATACTATACGTCTTATTTCCTTCTTATTAAATACCCTTTCTAGCTTATCTTAATCGCGGCGCAATAAAGCATTAAGTACTACCGCTAACCTCCTTAAGCAGTACTTTAATATAAAGTTATATAAAATAAGCTTTATCGCTTATTTACTTTACCTCTCGTTTAACTTCCTCTTTATTATAAAGTACTTTAAATTCCTATAATTTATTAGTACTATAAACGCTAGTATATTGCGTAACTTTGCCCCTAAAAAGTCTAAGTATTATATAATCGTAAGTAACTTCTTATTGTAAATTAAGTAGTTATACTTTACTACGTTAAGTCGTTTTAAGAAAAAACCTATTAAGTATTATATCCTATTTAGTCTTACTTATATTAATACGCTACTTATCGTATATTTAGAGCAGTCTGCTTTTAAGTATATTTCCCTTTTAAGGTCGTATAGTTATAGCACTAGCGCGTTATAAAATGTCTCTTAAATAAACTTAACCGCGGCTTAGTGCTTATTAGTTTATAAGAATATCGCGTTTTTTTTATAAAGGCCGTTTAAGCACCGTAAGGCCTTAGTATAAAGCGGGATAAAGGCATAGTAGTAATTTATAAACTTAAGGAAGCTCTAAACGCCCTTTATATTTCTTAGCGCCTATTATATTTAAATAGCTTAAATCTTCTTTAAGTCGCACCGGACCTTACCCCTAGCTTATATAATAAAACCTAAGTACTTTACTTTTTTCGTTTTAAAGTCGTAATTTTATAGGTTTAGTATAAGGCCTACTTCTTATAACTTTTTAAGTACTTTTACTACTTTCTCTTAATAGTCGCGGAGCAACCTTAATAAGTAAATTAAAACGTTATTTATATACGCTATAATAAACTTATAAAGGTAGTCTTTTAACACTTAGTTAATATAGCGTTAAAAGGTAGCCGGCGTTTTTATAAGGCTAAATAAGTATACTTATTACTTAAATAGTCCGAACTTTATCCGAAAAGCCGTCTTAAACTTATAGCTTTTTACAATTTTAATCTTATAAAACGCTATAATAACATTAAGTTTTATAAACTAATATACTTTCGCTAGTATCCTTAGCGTTTCTTTTATTAATAATAGCGTATACTAATCCTTCTTTATAATTATATTTAAGGCTTAGTAGTTATAGTAAAAGTATAAGCGGCTATTAGCCTTCTTTATAAACAATACCGGCGCCGCGGCTAATAAACTACTTAAGCGGATAAGGTTTGCTTTTAATAGCTTATTTAAAGTCTTTTAAAGAATAAGGAGTTCTTCCTTTAATATATTATTAAGGGGCCCTTATAGTAGTAACGGCTCCTTACTATCCTTATTTAAGGTAAGATAAATCTTATAATCTACGCTTAATTAAAACGGGGGTAACTTAAGTGCCTTTATAAGTGCGAAAAGGTCTAGATAAGCTTATAGTACTTAAGCCGGGATATAGTCCGCCGGGTTAACTAGCGTCTTTAGCTAAAAAGCCCTCTTTATATTCTTTATCGTAATTACCTTTATCTTAAGCGCTTATTATTGCCCTTAGTTATCTTTTTAAGCCCTTTCCTATCGGCACTCCGCTGCGAAGATAGAAGCGCTTACTAGCTTCGCTTTTTAGATATTTACGATTTTCGTAGCTTTCTTTAATTCTTAAAGGCTAATTTAAATCCCCGCTTTTTTATACCGGATCTAATCCTCCTTAGTATTATAAACTACCTTATTTTTCTTTATTTATAGTCTCCTTAAGAATATATTATAGCTTAACTTTAGTACTATATAAGCGAATATCTATTTTAAGTACTTATTAATCTTTATCTTAAATGCTATAATCCCCTTTATTTAAAGTATTAGTACGTTCTTTAAAAAAGACTATAATAGCCTCCTTATCTTATCCGCTAAGGGTATTTATAGCCTTATTACTACCCCCTTACTTACTATAGTATAATAATTATAGCTTATATCTATAAGTATATTAAGCCCCTTTTTCTTATTAATACTAACCTTAAGTAGTACTAGGTTAAGTATAAGGTGCTTCCTTATTAACCTTTAAGCTATTTACTATTTCTCTTTTTTTTTTAGCGCTTAACTTTATACTAAGGTTCCTCTTTTCTTAAATCGGAATTTACTTCGGTTACCTCCTTAATCGTAGCTACGGCTACTTATAAGGTTCTTTCTTTTTTCTTTTTATAGAAGCAGGCGATATGCCTTATTACCTTATAAGCGAAATACCTTTATATATTAAGCCGGCTTTATCCTCCTCCCGGCTAGGTTATAGCGTTAATTTTACTTATTAAAGTATTACCCTTTAAGTCTTTTTAGTCTTAAATTACCCCCCTTATTCCTTTCTTTTAGCCTTAAAACGGCTACTTAGTTTACTAAACCCTTTTTAGCTTTACCGCGATCTACGCTACTTAATTAATATACGCTAAAAGGCTTAAGGTTAAGAGGTTAACTATTATAAGTGCCTCTTTAAAGCGAAGGCTTAAGGCGCCTTTTAAGAACACGATCTATATATTATATAGCTATAACCCCCCTCTTACTTAAAAGAGCCTTTACTTAAACTTAAGGAGGAACGCCGCGAACGTTTAGTTCTCTCCTTATTTAATCGTGCGGATAGCCGCCGCCGCTTATAATTAAATATTAATATTAAGGTAAATCGAATTAAGGTACTTAAGGAATTCTTACTAATTATAACCTTAATTTACGCTAGTGCTATAATAAGTCGCTACGGTCTACTATAGCTTTATATTTAAGTAGTTATAGATTAAGTAAAAATCCTCTTTTAAGCTTAAGAAGAAGTCTTAGTTAATCTCGTACTTTTCTTATATATATTATGCTTAAGGCGTAAAGTAGCGTAGCTAGCCGTTAAATTTCCTTAGCGCTAAGAGTAGCTTCTGCTAATCCTTCTTCCTCGTTACTTCCTTTTTTATTATAAGCGTTATAGCCCCCGCTATTATATCGTAAGGTAGTATTAAACTACTAATTAGTAAGCCGGCCCCTCTTAATATATATATCCTTACTATTTCTTTTAGCTTTTATATTAAGGCTTTAAACTAGCTTATTAGCTATTAAATCTACTACTAGCTTACTTAAACTTAGTAGCTAGTTTTAACGGCCCTTACTTATAGTAAAAGGATTGCTTTTTTAACCCTCGTTTAAATATTAGCCTCTTTTAGCCCTCCTTTTTAAGCCCTTTAAGCATAGCCCTCTTATACTAAGTAGCCTTTTAACTCGCGCTATATTATAGCTAGTAAGTCTTTTATTAAGTCGTATAACCTCGTTTAAAAGGAGCTTTAAATATATTAAAGGACTATATATACTTAGTTTAATAGCACGTAGCTAAATAATTGTTTATTTAAACCTAGAAAGGGAAAGAGGAAATCTTTATTTAGGCTACGTAGCTTCTTACTTTATAAAGGTCGCTTAAGTAGCCCGGACTTAAGTTAAGTTCGGGTTAAACTCGGGCTAAGTTTAAGTAAAGTCTTATATAACTTTAGCTATACGTTAGCCTAACTTTAAGTCGTTTGCTATAATATAACTATAGCTATTTTTATAGTATAGCCCGTAATAATCTTATAGCTTAGTAAACAGATAAATAAAGTTATAAATAGCTATAACGCTTACTACTATAATTAAACTAATTTAAGTAAAACGCTAAAGTAGCTTATTTTAATTTAAAGCTTATTAGTTTTATATTATATAATAGCGATAAACTTTATTCTTAAGCTTTTAGTAGTTTAAGCTAAATAATTCTTATTAAAAGATCTTATAAAGAACTTTTTTAATACCTTATTATTATTATTATTATTATTAAGTTTACGCTAAGGACTTAATCTAGGTTTTTAGAAATTCGATATTTATAAACAAAAGGGAAAAACCGGAGTGCCTAAGGTAAAACCTCCCCTTATTCGTGCTTAGTCCGCCTCGCATAAGGTCTTATAACTTTATATAAGGAAAAAGGGAGTGCGCCTTTTACCGCGAGCATATCCCGCTCGCTAAGCAGTTCGACGCGGCTTAATAAGGCCGGGGCCGCTACTAACCTAAGCGGCCCGCGGTCCGGAGCATCGCGCTCTAAGCTTAGGGTATAGGCAGTAGACCCTCTCCTATCCCCCTTATCTACCTTCTTAATGCGGGGGCGGGAGGGGTAAGCGGGATTTCGACCCGCGCCCCTCCCGCGGGTAGCGCGACCTTTAAAGAGTAGGCTTATAGTAGTCCCCGCTAATAGGAATTCGGCGCCCCGCCGTGCGCGTATATTCTTAATCGGGACCGTTATTTATTCGCGCCGCTTAGTTATTAATCCCGCGCTTAGCTTCGGAGATAAAGCTTCTTACCTACCGCGCGCGTGCGCTTATACTTCTTCTCCTCCTTCTTAAGACGCGTTTATCTTTCTTATAAGCCTATTATATACTTACCGCCCCGCTTTATTCGTATGCCCGCCGTTCCTTTATTATCGCACTTATCGTCTTTATCGCTACTATACCGAAGAAGAAGGTTACTTTTTTTAACCTTAATACGGGTCTATTCCCTAAGCTACTAAGCAAAGACACTAAGGATAAAGAGGCCCGGGCCCGCTATAGCACTAAGCGTGAAATTCCTTATTATACATATATAGGTTATTTATCGAGCGACGACACGCTCGTAGTTTTCCGGGGCTATTAAAACTAAGCCTATATATATCCGATTCGTGTCCGCCGTATAGGCGCGTATAGTACGCGTAGCTAATCCTCTCTTAGCTATCTTTACGAAAGCGTATATTGCGTGCTCCTCGGGCAACCGATCTTATTTTTAAGTAAGTAGTCTCGCGTCGCACCCGCCCGTATACCTTGGCTAATCCCCTTTATAGCTTACCGCTATAAGCGAGGATGCGGCCCGTAAGCTTTACGCCGCTTAGAAGGAGTTATATAAATCCGGCCGGCTTATTAAGCGCTTTATATATATAAAGCTCGCCTCCGCGGCGATAGAGCTTCGGTAGCGTGCCGGCTTTACTATAGCACGGGCGCTCGCGTCTAGTGCTCCCCCCGGTCCTGCCTCCCTTAACGAAAACGTTAAGCTACTCGCCTCTACCCTCGGCCGCTTCGTTAACAACGCGCGCGCGGCCCGTAAGGCTAACGCCGAGCTCGCTAATAAGGTTAACGGCACCGTTACGGTTATCTACTAGACCGTTTACGCTATAGCTCGGAACCTAAAAAGCATAAAGAATATGCTATTTATAGTAGCCGACTACCTTAGCTTTAGCGGCTATAAGGGCCGAGATATCGCCCTTAGGGGTCTTTTGCTTAACCTAGACCTTACGCGTGCCCGTGCCGCCCTCGCACCGCTTAAGCCCCCGCTACTTAAGGTTCCTATCGTCTTAAAGGACTTTAAGGCCGAAGCTAAGGCTAAGAAAAAGGCCTAAGCTAAGGCTCTCGCTAAGGCCTATGCTTAAGAGCGCGCCGCTCTCGCCCGGGAGCTTAAGTATAAGAGAGTGCTTAAGGGTAAGGGTAAGGGAAAGGCTATCGAGGCCGATATTATATCCGACTTAAGGGAGCCCGAGCCTAATATCGGTAATAATAAGTCGGAGGAGGAGCTAAGTAAGGACAACGACGATGCTAATAAGGCCGAGACCGAGGTCCCCGAGGATAGGGATAGCCCCTTACCCGGTCCCGACGCGGTCCTTATCGTTTCCGACTATAAGAGCGGCGGTAATAATAATAACGACGACGACCTAGTATTACTCCTCGCCTCGCCTACTCCTAGCCTATCCGTAGGCCGCGACGTTCCCCTACCTACGCCGAAGCGGGCTCGTGGCCTCTTTAAGAGCAGTGCCTCCGGGGCTAATAGCCCCGCGGTCTCCGCCCCGAAGCATGCTCGCGCCGTTCGCGCTCTTAACCTAGCTAGTAAGGAGGGGGATACTAAGGACCTTAGCCTAGACCTTAAGTACCTTTAGTTTTTCGCTTATAGCAGGGCGGGGTCTCTTCCCCTTAATTTCCTTATAACGCTTAATTCCGCTTAGTCGACTAAGTATTATCTAGGTCGCCTTACTTAGCTCGGCCTCGTGCCGCCTTTAACGCTAATAGCGGGAACCTCGTAGGCCCCGAAGCAGACGCCTTAGCGGGCTACTAGCAGGGCGGCTTCTTTTACGTCTACTCCCGCCGCGACCTTAAGTCGTTATAGGCGTAGGAGGGGGAGGGCATTAGTTACTCCGACTCGTGCTCGTAGCTAGGCGGGGCGTTCCTATAGCACTCCTTAGACGGGGAAGTCCGCTATTACTCCCGGTCGCACTTAGCGCGGCGCTAAGGACGACAATAATAAGCTCGGTTATTAGTTAAGGTAAAAGGGTAGTGTTAAAGGGGGGGAGGAAACGGGAAGAGAAGCTAGCTAAAGCGCTAGCCCGGGGTAGGTTTAGTAATAGCCTTATAAGCTAAGTAGGGTCTTAGGAGGGGGAGGTTTTAGCGTTTTAGTGCTTCGTAGCGTTTATTATATTAGTAAGTTATCCCCTTAAGGCGAGCTAAGGGGACGATCTAATTAATATATATCCCCTCCTAACTAAGGTATAGCCGGAGCCGCCGCGTATACCCTATCTTCCCCTTAGTATAGTCGCATTGCTAGATCGAATTATCGTAGGCGCCTTAGGCCTAAGAACTATCTTACTAGCGTAGCCGCCGTCTCCTATTTTTAAAGCTTCGCCCGCACCTCGCCCGTATTGCGGAGTCGCTATAGTAGCGTCCCCCTTACCTCGCTAGTTAGCCTATAGCTTATTATCGCATAGTAAATAATATCCCGCCGTTGCCCGTAGTTATAGAGGGGCGATACCACTCCGGGTACGTTACGGCGGAATAGGAAATCTTTAAGGCCTATTACTCCGGTTCGTATCTAAGTAATCGTAGAGCTTAGGTACTTAGGCAACGCCTTATAACGGTTAAGCGCCACGGCCTTATTAAACCGGGGCGGTAAGTCGGCGGGGTAAAGCGTAGTTTAGCGCTATCTAATAGGTTCCTCCCTTAAGCTTTACTGTTTAGCTTATTCTTCGAAGAGGATTTCCTCTATCTTTTTCTTCTCTTAAAGCTCGCTAGACCTAACTTAGGACTATACCCCCCTTAATGCCTCCGCGAGCGGTGGTCTTAAGGGCGTAGGCCGCCTTAGTCGTCTTCTACGCTGCCGGAGCAGTCTCGCTACTAATATAGACGCGCGTCGGATTTAGTCTAGGATTCCGGAGTCTTTTAGTCTCTTAAGGGTATCGGCTATTCTTTAGTTTAAGTAGAGGTTGATTAGCGGGACCTAGGTTTCGGCTTTAAGCTAGTAGACTAAGGTAGCCCGGTAAGCTCCCGCGACTATTTAGAGGTAGGCGGTCTAATCCCGTGCTAATTTCGCGGCTATCCCGCGGGGTTTTCTATCCGCCGGGGTTATCTCGTAGAACGTAACTATAGCGTATAATATAAGAGAACGGACGACTTTACTATAGACTTCCCGGGCCTTAAGTAGGGTATATCCTTATATAGACGCTACGAGCCTTATAAGGGCTAGGTTCTGCCTTTTTAGCTTAGCGCATAACTTATTAAGGTGTGCTTTTTACTTAAGCTTGCGGTCTACCTATACCCTTAAGAGCCTAGCATCTTAAACCGGCGCTACTATAGCGGCCCCGAGGCGGATAAGGGTTATAATCGCCTTATGTTTTCTTATAAAGTAGATAAGCTTACTCTTTAAAGGTTTAAAGTTTACCGCGAACTCCTTTACCTATATAGCGCATACTTCCTAGGCCGCCTCGAGCCGCGCTATTATTAATCCCTCCTTAGGGCTAATGCTAAGGATATTTATATCGTTAGCGAAACCGATAATATAAACTCCCTTTAGCTTTTTTAATCTTCCGTAGAGGGGTATTATATAGTAAAGGAATAAGATCGGGGAAAGCGGCGAGCCTTAAAGGACCCCGGTAGTAATTCGGACCGGTATAGCCTTTTTTCTATCGAAATAGAGGGTTAAGTAGCGTTTATTTATAAAGCTACGGGCTAGCCTCGTAAACTATTCGGGGTAGCCTTAAAGGGTAAGTTCCCTTAAGAGTTTCTTATAGTTAACTATATCGAAGGCCCCCTTAATATCGAGTTAAAGGAACGATGCGATCCCTTTTCTAGCTTACGTTACGCGTACTAGTTCTATTACCTAAAGTATTACCGCCTTTATAAACCTCTCCTTTTTATTCCTAAACTATCCTTTAAGTAGGACCCCGTTCGCTTCTGCCGCGGTCGCGAGTCTTTAAGCTAAGATTTACTTTAGGATCTTACCTATCGTTAGTAAGAGGGAAATAGGTCTCTACCCCCTAGCAGTGCGGTATACCCCGGGTTTCTTCCTTAGTTTTCTTAGCACTACTACGTTCGCGGACCGGAACCGGGTCGGAAAGTGCGATATCTCTATATAGGCCGTAAAGATTGTCGCTAGCCGGGCTAAGAGCGCTAGGCTATAGAGCTTAAGGAAGCTAAGGGGAACTCCGTCTAGGCCTACCGCTTTCTAACTCGCTATTTTACCTATTGCTTAAGATATATCCGTAAGGTCGATACGCCGTTCTATAAAGAGTTCCCTCTTAGCCGCGCGCCGGGGAGGTCCCGGAAGCGTTACGGCTTCGGCTAGAAAGAATCGTTCCGCTAGAAGTTAGGCTTTCTCTTTAAAGTCGGGGGTTAGTTAGTGTTCGTAGCCCCTACCTATTAATAGTAGTAGGTACGCCGGGTTTAAGGGTAGCCTACTACGTAGCCGCGCCTACTATTTAACGTTTTATAGCTTAGCATTATTAGCGCTAATCTCCTTAAGGAAGTCTTTTTAGTGTTCCCGTCTTATATTGCGTACGGCTCGCTTTTAAGCCGTAGCCGCTTTTTATAGCGCTTCTTAGTTTGCCTAGGTCCTATGTCCCTTATAGTGTCTCCGGGCCCTTTTCGCAGCTTAAGTAGCCTAGGTCGCCTCCGGGGTAAACTATATATTGCCCCTTAAGATCGCTTGCTTCCGGTGCGGGACTATCGCGCGGGCAATTTTATTAAGATCGTTATATAAGCTATCTATTTCCGCATTAATCTCCTGCGGGCTATAAAGCGTAGGCTATTATATCTTAAGCCGGGATAGGGTTTCCGCCTTAACCCTCTTCTTCTTAGCCTCCTTTTACCTTAGCGTAGCTAATACCTCCCTTAGCTTAAAACCTATCTTAAACGAGACTACTTACGGGATATAGTTAGACCCCGTAAGGTCTAGGTCTAGGCCGATAAACTATATAGCCGTTTCCGTCGTAGCCTATACGAGGTTAATCGTGCTATCTCTATATCTATAGAAAAAACGTGTATATTCCCCTCTTAGCATAGCTAGCTTAAGCTAGAGCCGCGCGGCCTCCTTAACGAACTATTTTACCCCGTCGGAAGTCTAGTTATAAGCGTCTTAAAGCGGGTAATAGATATTAAAGTCCCTTACTAAGACTAGCAGGCCTTAGCTATTAACCTTACTTAAGGCCCTAGCTAGGCCCGTCCGAATTCCCTCTAGTAGTAAGTATAGGGACCTTAACCTCGTGCCGTCGCTAAAGGTTATCTCCCCTTAGTTATATCCGGTCCGAGGTATCTATATCCCCGCGTCGTGCCTCTTATAAATATATATCGCGTTGCGGCCCTCCCCGTAAACTAGCCGGTATGGTGCGCCCCTTAAGGGCGGGGCCCCTAAGCCCTATATTTTCTCTATCTCTTAAAGCGCTATTATATCGTACTCGGCGCGGTAGCTAAGGGCTAGTCGTGCTAGCTTATGTCTTTTCTATATGTTTTAATAGAGGATCTTTAATTTTATACGCGAGGGGTTAAGGTAAAGTTCGTCGTTTAGGATAAGGTAATAGCCCGGGTTAGGAGCGATACGCTCCGTTATCTTACGTAGCGTTTAATATTACTTAAGTTAGTGCCTACTACTTATACCTTAGCCGGCGGGGCCGACGGCGTCTATCTATCCTTCCTCGGCCGCTTAAGGCGTTTCCGCGCTTATAACGAAGTAGGCCCTTAATCCTCTACGGAAAGGAGGGGGATTTAAGGGTCCGGTTAGCCGTAGGTACTAGCAAAGCGTTACGGGCGGTTCGGGTAGTAGTCCCTTGCCTTATCCTAGGCTTTTACCGCTATAAAGCAAGTATAAGACTACGCCGGGTGCTGCCCGCTATAAGATACGTAGTTATAAGGGATTTCGCCCTTCTTTACGCAGCACTTATCCTCGCCTCCTATATATAAGGTCCCCCCGTAGTAGGCATAAAGCTATATTAAAGTATAATATCTAGCAATATGCCCGTATTTATAGCAGTTATAATATCGGGTAGGTTTAACCGATTTATCGTATAGCTTATATCGGAATATCTAGGCCTTAAGGAATAGGCCTATATCGCATAGCTTATTAGCCTTCGCTAAGCTGCCTACGCTAATAATAAAGGTTATAGCCGTTAAGGACTTAGTCTAAGGGCGTATTGCTTACGCCCGTATAACTTTTACTTTATTAATGTTAGCGATCTCCTTAATTAAGAGTGCCCTATCCGTCCCGAAGACCCCTATAAGGATATTCTTCGCAATTACCGTATAGGCCCTACGCGCTATTGCCGCCTCCGGTCTAAAGACGCTCCTTACTTAGTCTTAGTTTTGCTAGTAGGGTCGTGCCGCCGTGTTAAACGTTACCGCGATATCCCCGCTTAAGAGGCGTCTCGCTGCTATAGCGGAAGAGATATTAAGCGCTACGTTAATTGCTTTTACTATATCCTTCGGCTCGCGGTTTAAGATATCCGGCGTCGCTCTTATTAAGACTACTACTAGCTCGCGTTCGTGCCGGGGCGGGACCGGCTTTATCTTTACATTATATCGTGCCGGCCCTCCGGGGCCTACTGCTACTATTACCTAAGTTATTTTAAGTCCTCCCCCCGGGCCTTAAGCTCGGCCTTATCTTAGTTCCTCGTAAATAGCTTCCTTTATCGCGCTTTAAATAGCCCTATAAAGCCTAGGGTCGGCCTACACTACGGTCGGCGCGCTCTTAGCGCGCTCCTTAAAGCGGAGGAGGGTTTCGACCACTGCCTATACTTAGTCGAACTATGCGTGCGGGACTATACCCGCGATTTCGTTATAGGCCTTCTTTTTATCGGTATCGCGTATAGCCCGGCCGGGCTACGCGCCGTTATCTCGTCTAGGTATATTCGGCTCTCTATCTAGGTGCGTAAAGCTTAGGGGCGTTTCGTTGCGCTAAGCGCTGCGGTTAATGCCGGTGCGAGGCGGACTACCCCCTCGCCCCCGCGTCCCCTAGCTACGCTGCGATATCGTCTTAAGGGGGGGTAACCGATACCGCCGAATTAATTCCTATTATTAGTAAGAGTTTTAGACGCGATATACACCCGCTGCGGGCGAGTGTTTAGTTCGCAAAGAGTTTTCGTTATATATTATTTATATTAATTTAATACCTTATTAACTATAATTATTAAATTCTTAAAAATATATCTCCTTATCTTAAGTAATAACTAGTTTATAGCGAAAAACTAAGTATAAGCGTTATATACTAAGCTACTCCGCGCTAAATAAGGGATTTTAAAGAGGATAATCTTTAACTAAGATATAAGGTTTACTTTAGTATTTTAGCGGACTTTATAATAAGCTTTTAGATTAAAGCTTTTTATATTTACTGCTTAATACCCTTAAACTAACGGCTTATTAAAAAGGCGAAACTAAATAGTAAAGATCGCGCTATAATTATTAACTAGTAATTTCCTAAACCTTTACTAAACTAATATATTAGTCGCCTTTTAGTTTAGCTTTAATAATTTCTTCTTTTTAGTAATTTATATAGCCTTTAATAAGCTTATTATAAGGATAAAAATAGATAATAGCTTTTAGTTCTTTAATAATTACTTCTACTTATAAAACTAAGAGGTCTTATAAAAAGAAGCTAAGTTAGCTATCGCTTTTACTTAAGCCGCTATAAAAGATAGATATAATAAGAAATACCGCCTGCTAAAATTTAAGCCTAGCGATTAAGTTTAGCTATAGCTTAATAAGGGTTACTATATTATAAATAGTAAACTAGTAAAGCTTTAAAAAAGACGTACTAGGCCGTTTAAAGTTACCGCTAATATAAAATAGCTTTTATATTAGTTAGATATAAAAAGGTCTTTTAATATCTATTTAATCGTTTTAATAGTATAACTACGCTTAGCGGACGAGCTAGCTATACGCTTAAGCTTAGTTTTAAATAAAGGGATACTTTACTTAAATAAGTAAAAAGTAAAATAAATCTAAAAAAGCTATATAATAAAAAAAAGCGGCGGAAAGCTAAAGAAGAAGTTCTTCGTAGCTTAAAAAGGCTAGCTAAGTAGCTATAACTTATAAGAAGATAAAGAAGCGGTTTTCTTATTAAAGATTATAAAAGCCTTTAAAAAAGCAAAAAAGGAGTTAGCTACTTAAGTAGTTTAAATAAAAGCATAACGCGCGGCCTTTATAACTTAATATAAAACTCTTTAACTAAGAGAATTAAGCGGTTAAGCCTAAGTATAAAACTTTAAAGCTACTATAAGTTTTAAGAAACTATAACTTACTATACTTAAAGTTATTAATTATTTTAATAATAATATACCGCTATTTACTTTAAGTAATAAGGCCTTTTTAGCTTTATAGTATACTTATTTAAATTCTTTTTACCGCTTACCCTTTCTCCTTTCCTTCTTTCTTTTTATAACTATATTTCCCTTTACTACTAGCTATAGCCCGCCGCACTTCCCTTACTTTTATATATATAACCTTTTTTACCTTAAGCTTATAATCTTTATACTCTTATTCTAAGTCTTTTTATCGTTTAGTATCTTTTATAGCTAAGACTAGCTATTTTATAACTACTTCTTTAGCTTACTTGTTTATAAGCCCTTACGCCTTAAATATAAAAAATATAAGCAGGCGCTTAAGCTTTATAAAAATAAGGCGGCTATCCTTTATAGCCTTAAGTCCCTTAATAAAAGTAAAAACCTTTAAGTTTAAGCTTTCGTATAAACTTACGCCGCTTTTTATAACTATGCTTAAGCTAATAAGTTCGACTTAAATTATAGCACTATAAAGAATAGCTTATACTACCCTCTTAAAATACTTAACTTAAACGACTTACTTTTTAGCTTTATACTATAGTATAGTTTAAACGGCCGGTTTTATAATAACTTAGCTATACTTCTTAGTTAGCTCTTACTATCTAAAAGCCCCCACTACCTATATATTTTTAAGGTATAGCTAGAAATCTTTACTAGTAAAATAACTAGCTAATACTAAAAGCCTTTAAGTTAGCTAACCTCGCTTTAGTCTAAAGATTTTTAGTAGCTACTATAATTTTTAAGAACCCGTTTTAGCTAAATAACTAAAATAATATCCGCGCTATCCTTAACTACGTATTTAAAGCTTAGCTTAACTAGTTTATAGCCGGGTTTATAGCGGCGTCTTAAAGTATTATAGCTAAAACCTTATCTCGCTTTATATATAGTTTAGCCTATACTATAAAATCCCCCTCTTAGCTTATAGCCGCTATAAGCTTTAAGGACTTATTTAGTTCCGCTTAGCGAACGCTTTTTTTACTTACCGCTATACTTAGCCTAGCTATATAAAGGCGTATAAGCGCTTTATTATAGTCTTTCCGCCGTCCTTTCTTAACCGGAGGATATAGCGATAATTAGCCTCGCGATATATTCCGCCGCTAAATCTTATAAGAGCTACTAGTAGTAATTAATATAATCCTTAATAAGCCTAGCTTTATAAGCTTATACTCCGGCGATAAGATTATAATAATTAAAGGTTTTTACTTAGCTATAAACTATACTAAGTTTTACTTATAGGCCTATAAAAAGTCTAAACATAACTTAACTTTAACTTAAGTAATAAAGTTCTTAGGCTTTAATATCCGCTTTATTAGCTATATTAATTACGTGCTTTATATTCTCGCTTTTAAGGTTATTTTTAAAGAGGTTCTTTAAGACTATTAGGTATATTTAGAACTTTAAGAGTAAGGAGTTAAGTATTAAAGCTATTTAAGACCTTTTTACCCGCTTTTAAGTAAGAATAAAAATATTTAATACTTTAGTACTAATTATACTTATTAATATTAGCGGGATAGCTTACCCTTACCTTAATACTATCTTAGTAGCTAGATATATATTAATTAGCGGAAAGGTATAAGTAATAGCGCTATATAAAAAGGATAATAAGTTTAAAAGCTTAGTAATAAAAAGCAAGGGATAATTATAATAGCGGCAATAAGAACGATATAATATCTCGCTTATAAGCGGCTTATAAAGCTAGTAAGTAGTATAGGAAAATAAGCGGAGGATTATAAAACGGCGTAAAGGGTAAGTAGGATAATAATATAAAATAAGGCCTAAATAAAGCTAGTCTTTTATAATATATCCCGCTAAGGAATTCGAATATTTTTTAGCGTAAAGACTCCTTATTACTTAATAAGTGCTTAAATATATACTTTAAAGGAAAGTTAGACAACTTTACTATAAGTTTTAGCTAAACGCGCTAATCGCCTTAATAAAGATAAAGACGTATAACTAAATAGGAGGTAAGGATCTATAATAAAAGCCGCTAACTAACTATCTTAAGCTACTAGGCTACTATAAGCGAGATAGGCCGAAAAAACTATTAAAAGGATAACGATAGCGCATTATTAATATAGCGTAAAGACGCTATTATAAAGCTATTACTTAGCGCCCTCTTTACTTTATATTTACTTTTAACTAATAAAGATATTAGCTTCTTTTTTTTACTTAAGAGAGTTATTATTAAATCTAAACGGCTATACTTAGACTCCTTACTTTATAAAACCCCGTAATAAAAACGCTTAAAGTATATATTATAAAGGCTTACTTAAAGAGATACGATAAATATTATTAATCGGACCCCGCTAAGGCTTTTAAGATATAACTATAAAGGCTTAAAAGCTTCCTTAACTATAGTTTATAATGTTTTTAACTATAAAAGATACTATAAAAACTATTAAGCGGATTCCGCCGGTATTTTTAAGGGATATTTAAGGATTTTTATAAGATATCTTAATTATAGTTTAACTTGTTTTTAACTATAAAAGCACCTTTAAAGATATAGAATAAACTTTATCGCGATTTCTAAGGGATATTTAAGGATATTTAAAGGATTTCCCTAACTATAGTTTATAGTGTTTTTAACCGGGCTTATACTTAGTTTATTAAGTAATTTTATAAGGATATTTACGGTTTATTTATATATTAATAATAAATAAAAAGATAGTATAGTTAAAGATCCTTAAAATTAACTTAAAGAACTAAGTATAAAGTAGCTAGCTATACCTTAAAGAATAGATAAGCTTTTTACTATTTTTAAACCTTAATATACGTTTACGTGCGGTAATTAGTTTATTATATTAGCTTAACTAGTAGTAATTAGTTTATAGTACCGGCCTTAACTAGTAGTAATAAGTTTATAGTACCGGCCTTAATTAGCGGTAATTCGTCCGCGCCTTATCCCTTAATCCTTATACTATAAAGCGTAGTACTAAAGCTTAAAGCGCTTTATAGTAGCTTTTATATATTAAAAGAACTTTTAAGCTTATATTTAAAGATTTATAAACTAAATCCTATATAAATATATTAACTATACTACGTTATATATTAATAATATTATTCTATTCTACGACTTTAGTAGGGAGTATATAGCTTACTTAATAGCAATATATTTACTTTTTACTAAGTATAACTTTACTTTCTTTACTAATTAATTCTTTTTAATATATATTTCTTAACTTAGCTCCTTTAGTTCTTAGTTAAGAAGGTTAGCTTTATAAACACTAATAAATATATATACGCCCTCCGTGCTATCTTTTTTCTTATAACCCTTTAAGCAATTTAGAAA
>JAPEBW010000847.1:0-36843 GCA_027405785.1 Ophiocordyceps robertsii
CTAGCCTACTCCGGAAAAGGAAGAGGCCTTCGCGATTTTAACTAAGAAACTTGCTAAGCCCTAAACAATTTACTACTTCGACCCCGCCTAATAATTATTTATCTAAATCGATATATCTTAAGAATATAAAGTAGTAGCTATAGCTTTTTACTTAAAAGAAGGCATAGAATAGGATAAAAAGACGCTACTAGCTTAAACTAAGGTCTAGCTTATCGTTTACTTAAGCCGCGCCCTTTAAAGCGGAGAACCCTAATACTAGCTTATAGAACTTAAAGTAGCTAGTCTAATATAGGCAGTACGTAAGCTACGCACTATAGTACTATCTATAAGAATACTATAAGTAGTTATCTTTACCGACTATATAAGTACCTACGGAATTATATACTAAAAATCCTTATTCTTTACTAGCATAAAATCTAACGATAAGCTAGTCCTTACGTCTTAATACTTAAGCTAATTCCCGCTTAAAGTATGCTATATCCTAAGCGTCGAAAACGTCGTGCTAAACACGCTCTTACGTTTACCGTATTAAGATAATAGGCCGGTATCCTTAAACTAAAAAGGGGAATTAAAACGTATTTAAGAAAACGAGATAACGGACCGCGTATTCCTCTATGCGGAAGCATTAATCGAATTGCCGCTCCGCTAGAAAATAATCGATAGATATACGGAAGACATATAGTAAGCAAAAATCATAGCGTAGCTCGGCAATAAGAACGGGGTCCTTAAACTCCTATTCCTTTAGTCGTAGGGGTTGCTATACTTTACGGAGAACGATAGATATAAAAGACTATATATCCCTAAAACCTATGCTAAAGAGATCGTTAAAGACGCCTACGCTAAATACTTTTATACCGGCCGCACCTATATATAGCAGGACTTATCCGAAAGCTTCTTAATCCTACGGCTTAGTAGATATATAGATAAGGTCGTAGACGGCTATAATACTTATTACCGCAACTAAACCGACTAAGGTAAGACGCTAAGGTAGCTTATCCTAATCTAAAGCCCGTTAGTTTTATACTATATAATAGCGATAGACTTTATTACCGGGCTTTTAGTAGTTTAAGCTAAACAATCCCTATAAAAAGATCTTATAAGGAACTTCTTTAATACCTTATTAACTATAACCGATAAATTCTTAAAAATATATCTCCTTATCCTAAGCAATAACTAGTTTATAGCGGAAGACTAAGCATAAGCGTTATATACCGAACTACTCCGCGCTAACTAAGGGATTCCGAAAAGGATAATCTTTAACTAAGATATAAAGTTTACCTTAGCTTTTTAGCGGACTTTATAGCAAGCCTTCGGATCGAAGTATTTTATATCTACCGCTTAGTACCTTTAAACCGACGGCTTATTAAAAAGGCGAAACTAAACCGTAGAAATCGCGCTACGATTCTTTACCGCCGATTTCCTAGACTTACGCTAAACTAATATACTAGTCGCCTTTTAGTTTAGCTTTAATAATTCCTTCTCCTTAGTAATTTACGCGGCCTTTAGTAAGCTTATTATAAGGATAAGAATAGATAACGGCCTCCGGTTCCTTAGTAACTACTTATACCTATAAAACCGAGAAGTCTTATAAAAAGAAGCTAGGTTAGCTATCGCCTACGCTTAAGCCGCTATAAAGGATAGATATAATAAGAAATACCGCCCGCTAAAATTTAAGCCCGGCGATTAAGTCTAGCTATAGCTTAGTAAAGGCTACTATATCGCGGATAGTAAACTAGCGAAGCTTTAAGAAAGACGCACTAAGCCGTTTAAGGTTACCGCTAAAGTAAGATAGCTTATATACCGGTTAGATATAAAAAGGTCCCTTAATATTTATCTAGTCGTTTTAGTAGCATAACTACGCTTAGCGGATAAGCTAGCTATACGCTTAAGACTAGTTTAAAATAAAGGGATACTTTACTTAAATAAGTAAAAAGTAAAACGAATCCTATAAAGCCGTATAATAAAGAAAGGCAGTAGAAAGCTAAGGAAGGAGTTCCTCGTAGCTTAAAAAGGCTAGCTAAGTAGCTATAACTTATAGGTAGACGAAAAAGCGGTCTTCTCGCTAAAGATCGTAAAAACCTTTAAAAGAGCATAAAAGGAGTTAGCTACTTAAGTAGTTCGGACGAGAGCATAACGCGCGGCCCTTATAACTTAATACGAAACTCTTTAACTAAGAGAATTAAGCGGTTAGGCCTAAGCATAAGACCTAAAAGCTACTATAAGTTACGAGAAACCGTAACTTACCGCGCTTAAAGTAATTAGTTGTTTTAATAATAATATACCGCCGTTTACTTTAAGCAATAAGGCCCTTTTAGCCTTACGGTATACTTATTTAAATTCTCTCCGCCGCCCGCCCTCTCTCCCTTTCTTTCTTCCTTCTATAACTATATTTCCCTTTACCGCTAGCTATAGCCCGCCGTACCTCGCCTACTCCTATACGTATAACTTTCTTTACCTTAAGCCTACGATCCTTATACTCTTATTCTAAGTCCTTTTATCGTTTAACGTCTCCTATAGCTAAGACTAGCTATTTCGTAATTACTTCTCTAGCCTGCTCTCCTATAAGCCCTTACGCTTTTAATATAAAGGATATAAGCAAGCCTTCGAGCTTTATAGAAACGAGGCGGCTATCCTCTATAGCCTTAAGTCCTTAAGCGAGAGTTAAAACCTTTAAGTTTAAGCTTCTATATAAACCCACGCCGCCTTCCGCAGCCGCGCTTAAGCTAACGGATTTAACTTAGACTATAGCACCGTAAGGGACGGCTTATACTACCCTCTTTAAACACTTAACTTAAACGACTTACCTCCCGGCCTTATACTATAGCGAGGTCTAAATAGCCGGTTTCGCGGCAACTTAGCTATACCTCCCGCTTAGCTCTTACTATCTAAAAGCCCCCGCCGCCCGTATATTTTTTAAGGCGTAGCCGGAAATCTTTATTAGTAAAATAACTAGCTAATACTTAACGCCTTAAGGTTAGCTAACCTCGCTATAGTCTTAAGATTTATAGTAGCCGCCGTAGCTAGCGGAAACCCGCTTTAGCTAAACGACTAAAACGATATCCGCGCCGTCCTTAACTACGTATCTAAGGCCTAGCTTAACTAGTTTATAGCCGGGTTTATAACGGCGTCTTAAGCGACTATAGCTAAAACCTTATCTCGCTTCGCACGCGGTCTAGCCTATACTATAAAATCCCCTTCTTAGCTTATAGCTATAATAGGCCTTAAGGACCTATTTAGTCCCTCCTAGCAAACGCTTTTCCTGCCCGCCGCTACGCTTAGCCTAGCTATATAAAAGCGTACGAGCGCCTTACTATAGTCTATCCGCCGTCCCTCCTTAACTAAAGGAGATAGCGATAACTAGCCTTACGATATATTCCGCCGCCCGATCCTATAAGAGCCGCTAGTAGTAACTAATACGATCCTTAACGGACCTAGCTTCATAGGCCTATACTCCGGCGATAAGATTATAATAATCGGGAGTTTCCGCTTAGCTATAAACTACGCTAAGTTCTACTTATAGGCCTACGAAAAGTCTAAACGCGACCTAACTTTAACTTAAGTAATAAAGTTCTTAGGCTTCGATATCCGCTTTATCGGCCGTACCGACTACGCGCTTTATATTCTCGCCCTTAAGGCCCCCTCTATATAAAGGTTTTTTAAGACTATTAAGTATATCTAAAACCTTAAGAGCGAGGAGTCGGGCATTAAGGCTATAGAGGACTTTATTACCCGCTTTTAAGCGGGAATATAGATATTTAATACCCCGGTGCTTATTATACCTATTAATATTAGCGGGACGGCGTACCCTTACCTTAATACCTTCTTAGTAGCTAGACGCGCGTTAGTCGGCGGAAAGGCGTAGGTAGTAACGCTATATAAGAAGGATAATAAGTCGGAAAGCCTAGCGATAAAGAGCGGGGGATAACTACGATAGCGGCAGTAAGTAAGATATAATATCTCGCTTATAGGCGGCTTATAAGGCTAGTAAGTAAAACGGGAGACTTAGCGGAGGATTAAAAAACGGCGTAAGAAGGGTAAGTAAGATAATAATACGAGATAAGGCTTAAATAAAGCTAGTCTCTTATAATATATCCCGCCGGGGAACTTAAGTATACTTTAGCGCGGAGACTCCTTACTACCCGGTAAGGGCCCGAACACACGCTTTAAAGGAGAGTCGGAAAAACGTTACTATAAGTTTTAGCTAAACGCGCTAATTACCCCGATAAGGATAAAGCCGCACGACTAAATATAAAGTAAGGATCTATAATAAAGCCGCCTACTAACTATCCTAAGCTGCCTAGCTACTATCGGCTAGATAAGCCGATAAAACTATTAAAAAGATAAGGACAGCGCACTATTAATACGGCGTAAAATCGCTACTATAAAGCTATTACCTAGCACCCCCTTTACTTTATCCTTACTTTAAACCGATAAGGATATTAGCTTTTCTTTTTTACTTAAGGGAGTTATTACGGAATCTAAACGGCTATACCTAGACTCCTTACTTTACTCTTAAGGAAGCCCTATAAAACCCCGCGACGGGAACGCCCGGAGCACGTACTATAAAGGCTTGCTTAAGGAGATATAACGAATATTACTAGTCGGACCCCGCTAAGGTTTCCGGGATATAACTATAGATAGTTAGGAGCTTACCTAACTATAGTTTATAACGTATTTAACTATAGGAGATACTATAAAAACTATTAAGCGGATTCCGCCGGTATCTTTAAGGGATTTCTAGGGATTTCCGCGGGATATCCTAACTATAGTTTAACCCGTTTTTAACTATAAAAGCACCCCGGAAGATATAGGATAAACCTTACCGCGATATTTAAGGGATATCTAAGGATATTTAAAGGATTTCCTTAACTATAGTCTATAGTGTTTTTAACCGGGCTTATACTTAGTTTATTAAGCGATTCTATAAGGATATCTACGGTTTACTTTACGTACTACGGATAGTATAGTTAGAGATCCTTAAAATTAGCTTAAAGAACTAAGTATAAAGTAGCTAGCTATACCTTTAAGAAATAGATAAGCTTTTTACTATTTCTAAACCCCTATATACGATTACGTGCGGTAATTAGTCCGTTATACCGGCCTAACCGGCGGTAATTAGTCCGTAGTACCGGCCCCGACCGGCGGTAATTAGTTCGTAGTACTAGCCCCGACTAGCGGTAATTAGTCCGCGCCTTATCCCCTTACCCTTACGCCGTAGGGCGTAGTAAATAAGTAGGCTATAAAAGTAGTAAAGGCCGCGGCTTATAAAGTATACTAGATTTATAATCTCCTTTAAATGTTTTTAAGGTATTATTCCGCAATAGCTTATAAAGCTAAATAGTATAAAATAAGTCTTACTTAGCTAAGCTAGGACAACCGCTTTTAAAAAAGTAATCCGCTTTTAAAATACTAATTAAGGATAAACTAAAAAGAAATAAAACTTATATAATTAAGTAAACTAAATTTAGTATTACTTAAATAGATTAATTATCTTTTAAATAGAAAAAGTAAAGAAAAGCTAATATTAAGACCTTCTAGCTTTTAACCTTTTATATACTTTTTAAAATAAGCTTATAATAAAGCTACTTTTCCCTTAAGATAATAGGCTTAGCGGATATTTTTACTATATGCTATTAATAATGTTAAGTTTATAAGCTTTAACTAAAATTCTACTTTAAAAAATACTTAGTAATTTCTTAATTTAGTATTTCTATTTAGCCTTATTTACTATAGCCGCGCTAATAAAGGCGTTCTTAATACTCTTTATTAATAAAAACGATCTTTTTACCCTTAAGGCCTTATAATATACTTAATTTTAAGATATATATAAAGTAAAAGGTTAAGCACTTAGTAAAAGTATTAAGACTAAGACCTTAATAATAAGCAAACAAAATATAATAAGCGATACTTTAAATAAGCTAAACCTATTTATATTAAGTATATAAATATTAAAACTAAGTATAGCTTTAACCCTTTTTATAAGAATAGTAATAATGTTTAATAAAGAATTCCTTAGTCTCTTTTTAGCACTAAGAAAAAAAGTCGCGCTTATTAAGCCTTAAGAAAAACCTTTATTATAAGCTAAGGATATAAGGAGATTTAACTTATTAAGACCGCTAAAAGTATCTTTTAATAAAGTTTAAGTAGATAATAAAGCTAAGACTTTTTAATAAGTAGACCGTTTTATTAACTTTATTTACTAAAATACTAAAAAAAGGAAGGCTTATATAAACAAATTAACAATTTAATTACCTTTCTTTCTTTAAAGAAATATAGTAAAATAATATTCCGGAGACCTTTTAAAACTATAATAAGAAAACCTTAGCGAGCTAAGCGTAAGATTAAGCTAATAAATCTCCGCTTTATAAAAGCGGTTTAAAATCCGGTTAAACATAGCGATATAAGCACTTAATAAGGAGCACTTTAATATTAAAGATAGTATAATAAAGTCTAACTTTAAATCTTAAATATCGCGCTTATAATATAAAGCGAAGGCTATAATTTATTAGCTAAACTACTTTATTATAATAATTTACGAAAAGGTAGACGTTTATTTATAAAACTCCTTATATTATTTAGTAAGAAATAAGGATATTAATTAATAAATTAATAAATAGAAAGAAAGCCTTTTTTAGCTATATATTAAATATACTTAAAGATCCTAAAAGTTCTTATAAGCGCGAAAAAAATAAGTTTAATTTATAAAAAAGCAATGTCTAACTAGCTATACCTTATTTATACTTAGAAAATAGTTTAAGACGCTTTAACTATTTATTAAAAGCTTACTAAAACTATAAGTGATATTTATAGACGCCTTAACTTAACTAGATGTACTATAAGCTTTATAGCGTTCGCTAAGTAAGGGAAGAAACCTATTTAAATAGGTAAAAATATAAGCTAAGGCTATCCGGGGTAAGATAAAAAGGACCTTTAGCACTATATACTTACTAACGCTAAAATTAAACTAGGTATACCTTATAACCAAGGAAAAAACTATAGTAAAGATTAATAATTATTTAAAGGACAATAAATATAATATAAAAGAAGCGTAAATAAACGCTAATAAATGCTAAAAGGAAACTAAACTTTAAACTATAATAAACCTAGTTTAAAAGCCAGATAAAGTATACGGATTTTATAGCGAAGTATTCTCTTTAAAGAATAAACTTTATTAATATATTAAAAGTAAATACCCCCTTAACCTTAACTAAGACATTATTATATAAAAACGCAGCTTAGTATAATAAGTAGTTATCCTAAAGCTATAAAGCGTTTAAATAGTTAAAACTTCTCTTATTTTAATATTAAATTATTAAGCCTTAATAAGCTATTATAATTTACCTATATACGCTTAATAGTTTAAAAAAAAGTATAGCCTAGAATAATTATTAAAGCCTATGGAAATTTAAAAGGAAACTAAAGCCTTATTTAAGCTAACTTAATAAAGACTTTAAAAAATATAACTATAAACTCCTCTTAATAAATTCTTATTAAAAGAGTAAGAAAAATAGCCACTATTAAATAAGTTAAATTTACTACGTATATACTAAGAAGGTTAAATAGTAGCCTTATAATTATAAAAGTAAAGATAAGCGCGAAAATAGTAAAACGCTTAATAGCTAATATATTACTAAGCTAAGATTATTTAGTTTTTTTTTAAAAGGACCTTATTAACTTTACTTTAGTTTTATAGATTAAGACCTATAAAAGAATTAAAGCTAAAGTTAAGATAGTTTAGCTTAAACTAGTAATATATAGATAGGTAATCTACTTAACTACTATAATAATTTTAGCTAGTTTTAGCTATATCTTACTTTTATAAGTCCGGGCACTACTATAAAAGCGTAATATAATATTTTTCTTTAATAACTTTAAGCTCGCTTAAATAATAATATAAGATTATAAGGGCTTTATAGTAAAAAACCGCTTTAAATAACTATAAATATTTTGCTAAAGCTAAAAAGTAAAAATAATTATAAACCTTAATAAGTAGTTTTAGCTATAAAAAGAGGTTAATACTATTATTCTTTTAGCGGAAGTCTTTATAGAAAACTTAAAAGAAATAAACCCCTTTATAAACTTCTTATAAAAAGATTTTATAGTAAACTATAAACTTAAGATCGGCTAAACTAAGGACTTACTTAAACTTACTACTAATAAAGGCGTTTAAATCTACGTTAAGGACTTAAAATACGTATTAAAATTCTAAGATATCCTTTAATTATTTTCCCGCCTTTTAAAAAATAAAGAAGTAGTATATATATATAAATCTAAGTATATATATATATATTTAGTAAAAGGATAATAATACTAATAAGTAATATTATAATTATATTTATTAAGTACTAAGCATAAAAAAGTAGTAAATATAATATTAAGCTAGCTAATTAAGTAAAGACGATTAAAGTAAGTTTTTAAGCTAACTTTATATTATAGAATCTAAACGGCTACGCTTAAACTCTTTACTTTACTTTTAAGGAGCTATACGGAACCTTACGATAAGAACGCCCGGAGCACGCACTATAAAGGCTTACTTAAAGAAATATAACGAATATTACTAATTAGACCTTACTAAAGCCTTTAAAATATAACTATAAAAGCTTAAAATTCTTCTTAACTATAGTTTATAATATTTTTAACTATAAAAGATACCGTAAAAACTATTAAGCGGATTCCGCTAATATCTTTAAGGGATATTTAAGGATTTCCGCGGGATATCTTAACTATAGTTCGACCCGTTTTTAACTATAAAAGCACCTTAAAAGATATAAGAGAAACTTTACCCCGATTTTAAAAAGATATTAAAGGATATTTAAGGGATTTCCTTAACTATAGTTTATAGTATTTTTAACTAGGCTTATACTTAGTTTATTAAGTAATTTTATAAGGATATTTATAGCTTATTTATATACTAACGATAGATAAAAGGATAGTATAGTTAAAGATCCTTAAAATTAGCTTAAAGAACTAAGTATAAAGTAGCTAGCTATACCTTAAAGAATAAATAAGCTTTTTACTATTTTTAAACCCTTATATACGTTTATATATAGTAATTAGTTTATTATACTAGCTTAACTAGCGGTAATTAGTTTATAATACCGGCTTTAACTAGCGGTAATTATTATACCCGCTTTAATTAGCGGTAATTAGTCCGCGCCTTATCCCCTTATCCTTATACTATAAAGTATAGTAAATAGTAATAATTCCTACCTATTAAAACGAAAATCCCTTAAATATCCGCTAAGCTAAGAGTAACTATATTATATAATTAAGTACTTATCTTATAAGAAGTTAAATACCGAACAATATTTTCTTTAATAAGAAGCTCCTATTAGCTTTTAAGTCTAACTTTAATAATAAGCACCTTTTCCTTAACGCGCTAATAATAAAACTCCGAGATAAGTAAGCTATAAGAGCGGAAAAAGCCGCGGCCTACTAAGTATACTAGTTTAATAATCTCCTTTACCTTTTTTTAAGGTACTATACCGTAATAGCTTATAAAGCTAAACGGGATATAAAATAAGTCCCGCTTAGCTTAGCTAAGACTACTACCCTTTAAGAGGTAATCTGCTTTTAAAATACTAATAATAAATAAACTATAAAATAATAAAACCTATATAATTAAGTAAACTAAATTTAGTATTACCTAAATAAATTAATTATCCTTTAAATAAAAAAAGTAAGAATAAGCTAACCTTTAAACTATTTAGCTCCCCGCTTATTAAATACTTTTTTAATTAAGCTTATAATAAAATTACTCTTTCCTTAAGACGATAAGCTTAGCGGATATTTTTACTATATACTATTAATAAAGTTTAGCTTAAGGGCCTTAACCGGAAATCCGCCTTAAAAGATACTTAGTAGTTTCTTAGTTTAGTATTACCGTTTAGCATTTTTTATTATAGCCGCGCTAATTAAGGCATTTTCGGGACTCTTAATTAATAAAAACGAGCTTTTTACGCTAAGGGCCCCGCGGCGTACCGGATTTTAAGACGCGTATAAGATAGAAAGTTAAGCGCTTAGCGAAAGTATTAAGACTAAGACCTTAATAATAAGTAATAAGAACGCGGTAAGCAATACCCTAAGCGGGCTAAACTTATTTATCCTTAGCAAATAGATACTAAGATTAAGTATAGCCTTAAGCCCTTTAGTAAGAATAGTAGTAATATCGAATAAATAATTCTTTAGTCTCCTTTAAGCACTAAGAAAAGAAAACGCGCTTACTAAGCCTTAAGAAAAACCTTAATTATAAGCTAAGAATATAAGGAGATTTAACTTATTAAGACCTTTAAAAGTATCCTTTAATAAAGTCTTAGAAGATAATAAAGTTAATATATTTTAAGGAGTAGACCGTTTTATTAACTTTATCTGCTAAAATGCTAGTAAAAGCGAGGCTTATACGGACGAATTAGCTATTTAATTACCCTTTTTTCTTAAAAGAAGTATAGCGGAATAGTATTTTAAGGACCTTTTTAAACTATAATAAAAAGAACATAGTAAGCTTAGCGTCGGACTAAGCTAATAAATCTCTGCCTTATAAAAACAGTTTAAATTCCGCTTAAATAAAGCAATATAAGCACTAAATAAGGAGCAATTTATTATTAAAGACGCCTACGATAAATATTTTTATACTAGCTATACTTATATATAGTAAGATTTATTTAAAAGATTCTTAATCTTATAGCTTAATAAATATATAGACGAGGTTATAGATAGCTATAATACTTACTACTATAATTAAACTAATAAAAGTAAGACGCTAAGGCAGCTTATCTTAATTTAAAGCCCGCTAGTTTTATACTATATTATAGCAATAGACTTTATTACTAAGCCTTTAGTAGTTTTAGCTAAATAATCCTTATAAAAAGATCCTATAAGGAACTTCTTTAATACCTTACTAACTATAACTAATAAATTCTTTAAAATATATCTCCTTATCTTAAGTAATAACTAGTTTATAGCAGAAGACTAAGTATAAGCGTTATATATTAAGCTACTTTATGCGAACTAAGGGATTTTAAAAATTATAATCTTTAACTAAAATATAAAGTTTACTTTAGTATTTTAGCAGACTTTATAGTAAGCTATTAGATTAAAGCTTTTTATATTTACCGCCTAGTACCCTTAAACTAATAGCTTATTAAAAAGGCGAAACTAAACTATAAAAATCGCGCTACGATTCTTTACCGCCGATTTCCTAAACTTACGCTAAACTAATATATTAATCGCCCTTTAGTTTAGCTTAAATAATTCTTTCTCCTTAGTAATTTACGTAGCCCTTAGTAAGCTTATTATAAGTATAAAAATAGATAACGGCCTCCGGTTCTTTAATAACAACTTATACTTATAAAACCGAGAGGTCTTATAAAAAGAAGCTAAGTTAGCTATAACTTATCCTTAAGCCGTTATAAAGGATAAATACGATAAGAAACACCGCCTGCTAAAGTTTAAGCTTAGCGATTAAGTCTAGCTATAGCTTAGTAAGGGCTACTATATTGCGGACGGTAAACCGGCAAAGCTTTAAAAAAGACGTACTAAGCTATTTAAAGTCACTATTAAAGTAAGATAGCTCGCATACTAGTTAGATATAAAAAAGGTCCTTTAATATCTATCCGGTCGTTTTAGTAGTATCACTACGCTTAGCGGATAAGCTAGCTATACGCTTAGGCTTAGTTTAAGATAAAAGGATACCTTACTTAAATAAGTAAAAAGTAAAATAAATCTTATAAAGCTATATAATAAAGAAAAGCGGCGGAAAGCTAAAGAAGAAGTTTCTTATAGCTTAAAAAGGCTAGCTAAGTAGCTATAACTTATAAGTAAATTATTAAAGCGGTCTTCTCGCTAAAGATCGTAAAAGCCTTTGAAAAAGCATAAAAGGAGTTAGCT
Source organism: Ophiocordyceps robertsii (assembly GCA_027405785.1). Lineage (NCBI taxonomy): Eukaryota > Fungi > Ascomycota > Sordariomycetes > Hypocreales > Ophiocordycipitaceae > Ophiocordyceps > Ophiocordyceps robertsii. The sequence continues at coordinate 11,887 of JAPEBW010000847.1, forward strand.
ACTTAAGTAGTTTAAATAAAAGCATAACGCGCGGCCTTTATAACTTAATACGAAACTCTTAAACTAAGAAAATTAAGCAGTTAAGCTTAAGTATAAGACTTAAAAGCTACTATAAGTTATAAGAAACTATAGCTTACTACGCTTAAAGTAATTAGTTATTTTAATAATAATATACCGCTATTTACCTTAAGTAATAAGGCCTTTTTAGCCTTATAGTATACTTATTTAAATACTCCCCGCCGCCCGCCCTCTCTCCTTTCCTTATTTCTTTTTATAACTACATTTCCTTTTACCGCTAGCTTTAGCCCGCTATACCTCGCTTACTTATATATATATAACCTTCTTTACCTTAAGCCTATAATCTTTATACTTTTATTTTAAGTCCCTTTATTATTTAACGTATTTTATAGCTAAGACTAGCTATTTTATAACTACGTCTTTAGCCCGTTCTTTAATAAGCTCTTATACCTTTAATATAAAGGATATAAGCGGGCGCTTAAGCTTTATAAAAATAAAGGAGCTATCCTTTATAGCCTTAAGTCCCTTAGTAAGAGTTAAAACTTTTAGGTTTAAGCTTTTATATAAACCTACGCCGCTTTTTATAACCGCGCTTAAGCGAATAGATTTAACTTAAATTATAGTACTATAAAAGACGGCTTATACTACCCTCTTTAAATACTTAACTTAAATTACTCGCTTCCTAGCCTTATACTATAACGTAGTTTAAACGGCCGGTTTTGCAGTAACTTAGCTATACCTCTTACTTAGCTTTTTCTATTTAAAAGCCCCTACCGCCTATATATCTTTTAAGGCATAGCTAGAAATCTTTATTAGCGGAATAACTAGCTAATACTTAATGCCTTTAAGTTAGCTAACCTCGCTATAGTCTTAAGATCTATAATAGCTACTATAGCTAGTAAAAATCCGCTTTCGCTAAATAATTAAAACAATATCTACGTTATCCTTAATTATATATTTAAGGCTTAGCTTAAATAGTTTATAGCTAGGTTTATAGCGGCGTCTTAAGCTGCTATAGCTAAAACCTTATCTCGCTTTATATACGGTCTAGCCCGCACTATAAAATCCCCTTCTTAGCTTATAGCCGCTATAAGCCTTAAGGACTTATTTAGTCTTACTTAGTAAATACTTTTTTTACTTATAGCTATGCTTAGCCTTATTATATAAAGACGTATAAGCGCCTTAATATAGCTTTTCCGCCGTCTTTCTTTAACTAAAAGAGATAGCGATAACTACCCTTATAATATATTCCGCCGCTTAATTTTATAAAAGCTACGAGTAATAATTAATATAATCCTTAATAGGCCCGGCTTTATAAGCTTATACTTTAGTAACGAGATTATAATAATCGGAAGTTTCCGCCTAGCTATAAACTATACTAAGTTTAACTTATAAGCCCGTAAAGAGTTTAAATATAACCTAATTTTAACCTAAGCAATAAAATTCTTAAGCTTTAATATCTACTTTATTAGCCGTATTAACTACGCGCTTTATATTCTTACTTTTAAGGCCCTTTTTATAAAAAGGTTCTTTAAGACTTTTAAGTATTTTTAAAACCTTAAGAGCGAGGAGTTAAGTATTAAGGCTATTAAGGACTTTATTACCCGCTTAAAAGCGGGAATATAGATATTAAATACCTTAATACTTACTATACTTATTAATATTAACGGGATAGCCTACCCTTACCTTAATACTTTCTTAGTAGCTAAGTATATATCAATCGGTAAAAAGATATAAGTAATAGCGCTATATAAATAGAAAAATAAGTTAAAAGCCTAGTAATAAAAAGCGGGGGATAATAATAATAGCGGTAGGAGGTAAAATATATTATCTTACCTATAGGTAGCTTTTAAGGCTAGTAAGTAGTATAGGAAATTTAATAGAGGATTTAAAAATAGCGTAAATAGTAAGTAAGATAATATTATAAAATAAGGCTTAAATAAACCTAGTTCCTTTTAATATATCTCGCTAAGGAATTTAAATATTCTTTAGCGCGGAAACTCCTTATTACTTAATAAGTATTTAAACGCACGCCTTAAAAGAGAGTTAAAAACCTTTATTATAAGTTTTAGCTAAACGCGCTAATCGCCTAAATAAAGATAAAGATATATAACTAAATAAAAGGTAAGAATTTATAATAAAAGCCGCCTACTAACTATCTTAAGCTACTTAGCTATTATTAGCTAGATAGGCCAAAAGAACTATTAAAAGGATAAGGACGTTATACTATTAATATAGCGTAAAGACGCTACTACGAAGCTATTACTTAGCGCCTCCTTTACTTTATTCTTACTTTAAACTAACGAGGATATTAGCTTTTCTTTCTTACTTAAGGGAGTTATTATAGAATTTAAATAGCTATGCCCGGACTCCTTACTTTACTCTTAAGGAGCCTTACAGAACCCCGTAATAAAAACGCTTAAAGGACGTACTATAAAGGCTCGCCTAAGGAGATACAATAAATATTACAAGTCGGACCCCGCTAAGGTTTTTAAAATATAACTACGAAGGCTTAAAAGCTTACTTAATTATAGTTTATAACGTTTTTAACTATAATAAATACCGTAAAAACTATTAAGCGGATTTTATTAGTATTTTAAAGGGATATTTAAGGATTTCCGCGGGATATCCTAACTATAGTTTGACCCGTTTTTAACTATAAAAGCACCCCGGAAAACATAGGATAAACCTTACCGCGATTTTTAAGAGATATCTAAGGATATTTAAAAGATTTCCTTAACTATAGTTTATAGTATTTCTAACTAAGCTTATACTTAGTTTATTAAGTAATTTTACGAGGATATTTATAGTTTATTTACGTACTAATAATAAATAAAAGGATAGTATAGTTAAAGATCCTTAATATTAGCTTTAAAAACTAAGTATAAAGTAGCTAGCTATACCTTAAAGAATAGATAAGCTTTTTACTATCTTTAAACCTTTATATATATTTACGTGCGGTAATTAGTCCGTTATACTCGCTTAACCGGCGGTAATTAGTCCGTAGTACCGGCCTTAACTAGCAGTAATTAGCCCGCGCCCTAACCCCCTATATTTATACTATAAGGCGTAATACTTTATTTACGGCGCTAATATTTATAGTATTAAAAATAGTAAATAGCAAAGAAAAGAAAAAGTAATTATAAATTTATAAAGAATTAACGTTATTTTTACTTTAAACGCTTACTTAATACCGCTTTAAAGCAATATAATTAAACGCTTTTTAGGAAAAAAGTTTAATAGTATAATAAATATATAGTTGTTTTTTAATTCATTCTTAGTTTATTAAGACTATTAAGAAAGGTTTTAAGTTAAAGGCTCTTATAAGCTAATAAAATCGCTAATAATACTTTTAGGCTTTAAGAACTCCTTAGTATATATTTAAATATTTATTAGTAACCTTTTTTATAAATACTAAGAATATATAGCGGCTTATATTAATAATATTATGATTTACTTTTATATAGCCGAAGAATACCTTTAATACTTAAAGGTTGTATTTCGCGCTTTTAATAACTATAATATTACTTTATCCGGATTAAAGTTCTTTTTAACGTACTTATTTATATAACTCCTTAGATTTAAGGTAAACGCTATTAGCTTAATAAATATGGATTAACGCGTATAAGCTTTAAAGGTTATTTTATTCTTAAAGAACTTTTAATAGGTAAAGAAATAAATCGGCCTTATTAAGTAGCTATACTATAAAGCTTTAAATTTTATAAAAAAAGTTAACGTTTTATAAATACGGAAAACGGAGCTGCTTAAAATAAGATAAAAAAAAGGAGTCCCTTTAAAAAGATAAGGATAGGCGTAATCTACTACGAAAGCCGCTTTTTAGCTTACTTTAAAGGAAAAAGAAGCTTTTGCGAATAAAACTAATAAACTTACTAAGCTTTTAATAATATACTACTTTAACCCCGCTTAATAACTATTTACTTAGATTAACGCGTCTTAAGAATATAAAGTAGCGGCTATAGCCTTTTACTTAAAAGAAGGTCTAAAATAAAATAAAAAGATTTTACTAGCATAAACTAAGGTTTACCTTATCGCTTACTTAAGCCGCGCTTTTTAATATAAAACACCTTAATACTAGCTTATAAAGCTTAAAGTAACTAGTTTAAAATAAGTGGCTTATAAGCTATATATTATAGTACTACTTATAAAAATACTATAAGTAGTTATGTTTACTAATAATAAAAGTACTTATAGAATAGAATACTAAATTTTCTTATTCTCTATTAATATAAAACTTAATAATAAGCTAGTCCTTGCCTCTTAATACTTAAGCTAATTCCCGCTTAAAGTATACTATATTTTCAGCGTTAAGAATATTATACTAAACGCTCTCTTATATTTGCCGTATTAAGATAATAAGCTAATATCCTTTTACTTAAAAAGGGAATTAAAATATATTTAAAAAAATAAGATAATAAACAGTGTATTCTTTAACGCGGAAGTATTAATTAAATTGCCGCTCCGCAAAGAGAAAATTCATAAATACGTAGAGAATATATAGGAAGTAAAATTTATTAAATAGCTTAGCGATAAGGATAGTATCTTAAAACTCTTATTCTTTAAGTTATAAGGGCTACTATACTTTACTAAAAATAATAAAGGCTAGAGACTATATATCCTTAAGACTAAATATAATAAAAATTATTAAAGACGCTTATACTAAATATTATTATATTAGCTATACCTATATATAGTAAGATTTATTTAAAATCTTCTTAATATTATAGCATAATAGATATATAAACGAAGTTTTAACTATTTATAACACTTATTGTTATAACTAAACTAATTAAGGTAAAACGTTAAAGTAGCTTATCTTAATTTAAAGCTCGCTAGTTTAATACTATATAATAGCGATAAACTTTATTACTAAGCTCTTAGTAGTTTAAGCCGAATAACTCTTAAAAAGAGATTATAAAAAACCTTTTTAATACCTTATTAACTATAACTAATAAATTCTTAAAGATATATCTCCTTATCTTAAGTAATAATTAGTTTATAGTAGAAGATTAAGTATAAGCGTTATATACTAAGCTACTCCGCGCTAACTAATTGATTTTAAAGGGGATAATTTTTAACTAAGATATAAAGTTTATTTTAGCGTTTTAGTAAACTTTATAATAAGCCTTCGGATTAAAGCTTTTTATATTTATCGCTTAGTACCTTTAAACTAATAGCTTATTAAAAAAGCGTAACTAAACTATAAAAATCGCGCTATAATTTTTTACTGCTAATTTCCTAGACCTACGCTAAATTAATATATTAAAAGCCTTTTAGTTTAGCCTTAAAAGTTTTATCTTTCTAATAATTTATATAGTCTTAAGTAAGCTTATTTTAAGGATGAAAATAAATAATAAGCTTTAGTTTTTCAGTAGCTACTTATATATATAAAACTAAGAGGTCTTATAAAAAGAAGCTAAGTTAGTTACTACTTATACTTAAGCCGCTATAAAGAATAAATACGATAAGAAATACTACTTACTAAAATTTAAGCTTAGCGATTAAGTTTAGGTATAGCTTAGTAAAACTTATTATATTATAAAAATTAACACAGCAAAACTTTTAAAAAAACGTACTATAAGTTACTATTAAAGTAAAATAGCTTTAATACTAATTAAATATAAAAGGGTTCTTCAATATCTCTTTAATCGTTTAAATAGTATAACTACGCTTAGTAAAAAGGCTAGCTACGGACTTAAGGCTAGTTAAAGATTACGAAATACCTTACTTAAATTAGTAAAATGTTCAATAAATCTTTTAAAGTCGTATAATAAAAAAAAGCAGTGGAAAGGTATAAAAAGAGGTTTTTCTAGCTTAAAAAGACTAGCTAAGTAGCTATAACCTATAAGTAGATAAAAAAGCAGTCTTCTTACTAAAGATTATAAAAGCCTTTAAGAGAGTATAAAAAGAGTTAGCTACTTAAGTAGTTCGGACGAAAGTATAACGCGCGGCCTTTATAACTTAATATAAAACTTTTTAACTAAGAGAATTAAGCGGTTAAGTTTAAGTATCAGACTTAAAAGCTATTATAAGTTATAAATAACTATAGCTTACTATACTTAAAGCAAAAAGTTATTTAAATAATAATATACTACTATTTAATTTAAGTAATAAGGCCTTTTTAGGTTTATAATATACTTATTTAAATTCTTTTCGCTACTTACCCTTTCTTGTTTTCTTCTTCTTTTTATAACTATACTTTCTTTAATCGCTAGCCTTAGCTTATTATACTATACTTACTTTTATATATATAGCCTCTCTTACTTTAAGCTTATAATCTTTATACTTTTATTTTAAGTTATTTTATTAATTTACGTCTTTTATAGCTAAGATTAGCTATTTTTAATTACCTTTTTAGCTTATTTTCGTATAAGCCTTTACGCCTTTAACATAAAGGATATAAGTAAGCGCTTAAGCTATATAAAAATAAGGTAGCTATACTTTATAGCCTTAAGTCTTTTAGTAAGAGCCTAAACCTTAAAGTTTAAGCCTTTATATAAACTTACGACACTTTTTATAACTAGGCTTAAGCTAATAAGCTTAACTTAAATTATAGTATAATAAAGGACGGCTTATACTACCCTTTTTAAATACTTAACTTTTATAACTTATACTTTAGCCTTATGCCGCTACGTATTTTAAATAGCCGCTTTAATAATAACTTAGCTATACTTCCCGCTTAAACTTTACTATCCGAAAGCCCTTATTAATTATATATTTTTTAAAGTATAGTAGGAAATCTTTATTAGCAGAATAACTAGCTAATACTTTATACTCTTAAGCTAGCTAACTTTATTATAGTCTTAAGACTTATAATAGCTACTATAGTTAGTAAAAACTCGCTTTAGCTAAATAACTAAAATAATATTTACGCTATCCTTAACTATATATTTAAAGTCTAGCTTTTATAGTTTATAGACGGGTTTATAATAGCGTCTTAAGCTACTATAATAAAAACTCTATCTCGCTTTATATAAGGTTTAGCTTATATAATAAAATCTCCTTTATAGCTTATAACTATTATAAGCCTTAAAGACCTTTTTAATTTAACTTAATATACTTTTCCCCTTAGTTATTACATTTAGCCTAGATATATAAAGGTATATTAGCGCTTTATTATAGTTTATCCGCCGCCTTTTCTTAATTAAAGGATATAGTAATAACTAGCCTTGCGAGATATTCCGCCGCTTAATCTTATAAAAGCTATTAATAATAACTAACTTAATCTTTAATAGGCCTAGAGTTTTAAGACTATATTCTAGTAATAAAATTATAATAATTAAGAGTCTCCGCCTAGCTATAAACTACGTTAAGATTTACATATAAGCCCGTAAAGAGTTTAAATACGATTTAACTTTATTTTAAGTAATAAAGTTCTTAGGTTTTAATATCCGCTTTATTAGCTATACTAATTACGCGCTTTATATTCTCGCCCTTAAGGCCCTTTTTATAATAAGGTTCTTTAAGATTATTAAATACGTTTAAAACTTTAAAAGTAAGGAATTAAATATTAAAGCTATTAAAGACCTTATAACTTACTTTTAAGCGGGAATATAGATATTTAATCCCTTAGTGCTAACTATACTTATTATAATTAACAGAACGGCTTAACATTACCTTAATACCTTTTTAGTAGTTAAACGCGTATTATTTAGCGGAAAGATATAAGTAGTAGCGTTATATAAAAAGAATAATAAGTTTAAAAGTCTAGCGATAAAAAGAAAGGGATAGCTATAATAGTAGCAATAAATAAGATATAATATCTTACTTACAAGCGGCTTATAAAGCTAGTAGGTAGCACAAAGGACTAAGCGGAGGATTAAAAATAGTATAAAAAGTAAGTAAGATAATAATATAAAATAAGGCCTAAATAAGCGAGTTTTTTATAATATTCCTACTATAAAAAACAAATATCCTTTAGTATTATAACTCTTTATAGTTCGAAAAGCGGTTAAACGTATGCTTAAAAAAGAGTTAAAAGCCTTATTACTAATTTTAGCTAAATACGCTAGCCGCTTTAATAAGATAAAGATATATAACTAGTTAAGTAGTAAGGACTTATAATAAGACTGTTTACTTACCTTCTTAACTTGCTTAACTACTATTAGCTAAAAAGACTAAAAACCCTTTTTTTTAAGTTTATACTAAGGACTAAATTTAGGTTTTTAAGCTATTGCTTGGTTTTAATATAAAGGGAAACCAGAGTAGTTAAGGAAAAACCCTCCGCCGCTTTTAGCTTTAAGTCTTACTATATTAGCCCTTATAACTATATATAAGGAAAGGGGGGGCGCCGGCTATAAATAAGTCGGTCGGTTAATTAGCTTAAACTACTATAAGCCCGCTATAAAGTAATAACGACTTTATAGTAAGTAATTAACATATCTCTTAATTGCTATTAATCGATAAAATTCTTCTTATAAGTATTTAATTATCCACCGAAATACATATTTTTAATTATTGCCTTATTTTAGCAGCTATAAAGCTTAGCGGGCTATATAATTTTGCTAGCCTTTAGCCGGGCTAAGGGCGCTTTAAGGTTTACTAAGTCTTTAAGGGGGCCTTTATTAAATTGTTATATCGGTGCCGCGCCGCGTTATTAATATCGGAATTGTTAGTTATCCGGTATAAGTTTTTATTATCTTAATCGGGGACTAAACCGGGATTAAGGGCCGCGTCCTTAATAAGTCGTTATCCCGCTTAAGTAGGACTAGGCCTAGGCGGGCCTACTTATAGCGGGGCTAAGCTACTAGTAAATTTATAAGTGCTTTTAAAAGCGCTAGTTAGCTAATTTTATAGTAAGTTAGCGCGGTCTGCTAGTTTAGCTAAAAAGACTATGCCTTTAGCCGGATTTAAACCGACCTTAGTATTATAACTAGCATGCTTTCTTAATATATAACTATTATATTATAAGGGTGACTGAAAAACTTTTTAAAAGATAAGAATAGTATATTATTAATATAATATAAAGATACTACCTTTACTTTATTTTTACTTTAACTAATAAGGACGTTAATCTTTTTTTCTTACTTAAAGGAGTTTTATAAAATCTAAGTAACTATGCTTAAACTCTTTACTTAGCTCTTAAAAAGCCTGTATAAAAACTTATAGCGGAAATGCTTAAAGTATATACTATAAAAGCTAACTTAAAAAACGTAATAAATATTATTAAGCGGACCTTATTAAGGTTTTTAAGATATGACTATAAATACTTAAGGAGGATATCTATTAAAAGAGTAATAACACAAACGAAGTATTATATTATACTACGACCTACAATACCTATAAAAGAGTAATAATACGTATAAAGTGTTATATTATACTAAGACCTATAATACTTATAAAGGAATAATAATACGTACGAAGTATTATATTATTTAGGGGCCTATAATAAGGGGCTATTTATATATATATATAGCAGTATTCGTTCTCTTTTTCTTAAGAGGGATAACGTAAAATATAACTAATAAGTTCTTCGTTTACTTAGTATATATATATTTACTTAAAGATTATCTATTTAATACTAATAGTAATTATACTAGACCCCTAGCGATAATTATAGATTAGTAAGAGTAAAGAGACGAAAGGTAGTAAAAGTAATAGTAACTACTTAAAGTGCTAAGTCCTCTTTTAAGTCGTACGGCGCTAAACTAAAGATAAAAGATTAACCTTATTAATAACGTTAAGAACGTACCCCCTCTACTAATAAAAGTATAGCATTATAAGATAATAACCCGTCCCTTAAATCCCCCGCTTCCTTAGTATATAGATCCCTTCTTTAACCGGATATTGTAAATAACGATCTCGTATTATACGATAAAATAACTATATATAGTAAAATCCTACTACGAGTTTAAAAGAAAGCAATAAGCCTAAAATACTAAGATACCGTTCTTTATATAACGACTAGTCTCTTAAGTACCGAACTTACTACCTATATAGCATATATTATATACGATACCGTATAATTTAGTATAAAAGGGCAGAGCCTTATTAATCTTATCTGCTTTAAGCTCGCCGACTAAAAGACCTTTTAATTCTTATAGATTTACTATACCTTTAGCTAGGAGCTAATTTATCTTATCGAAAACCGCTAAACTATACTATTAAGAAATAAATTAATATCTTAAAAGCTTATATAGTTAATTTAATAAAACGAGCTACCCTCGTTTAATATAGTTAAACCGCAATATTAATATTAACCTTAAGTATCTATATCTCTATATTATAAGAATAATACTTAAAGGACTTAACTACGATCCTTTATAAGGCCGGTATTAGTACGGTTTAGCTAAGAACCTATGGATATAACTGCCTTAAATAGCTAACCGTACTAATAAGAATTTATGACCTTAATAGTTTTAAACTTATACGAACTTTTACCTATTAAGACTATTTAAAACGGACTAATTACCTTAAATAAGGTTACCGCTTTTTAAAAAGAATAGCGTATAAACTAAAACTATTTTAGAAAACTATACGATATCTTAGCTAATAAAACGAAAATATTTATTCGCTATTACCGTTGTATTAATATTATAGCAGACTAATTCTATAAAGTATTACCGGATATCCTTTTTAAACGTGCTTAAGACTATTAACTTTACTATATCGGACTAAATAGCACGTTTTACGAGATATACTATAAGCTAAATAACTACTTTAATACTTATATAAACCACTCTTAGTACTAAGCGGATTAGACCTTAATAACATTCTAAATAGTATAATAAAAAGACCCCGAAAAGAGCCTCCTTAAGATTCTTAAGGACCTTATTAATAAACTACGCCTTATCTAAAAAGCACTTAAGAAAGACTATTAAAAAGACGCATAACTATATACTACGATTATATAAGCATGCTATAAAGTACTAGAACTAAAAACTGTAATAATTCTTTAAGAAAAAACGTACGAGGCTTTTATTAACAGGCTAAGATCGGCACCTTTAGTCGCTACTAACTATATAATAATATAGTACTATATTAATAGGAGATACGATAATAATAAAACCCTTATTAAATAGTATTATCCCTTATTATAACTACGAATATAGCGTAAACGCCTTATAAGATAACCCTCTACCTTCGATATACGTATATAAAGGAAATGCTTTATTTATAAGAAGCTAAGATACTAGTTAATAAACTATCCCCCTTTAGCATTAATAAAGGCTAAGCGCTAATACCTATAAGTATATAAAGAACTTAACTAAGAATAATTACTTAACGAAGAATTTTATACTATCTTAACTATATAGAAAGGAGAAGCCCTCCCCTCCTTAAACGATATTCTTAAAGATACGTATAAAAGTAATAACGAAGAGTACGATATTAACTTAGCGATAAGAGAGATAACTACTATATATATAACTAATATAGTATTTTTTCACCGCTTAACCGGCGAGGATATCTACTATATAAAGAATACTAACAAACTTACCTCTTAATTTCTCCTTACTAATAGCTACGCTATAGCATAATAAGAAGAACTTTAAGATATAAAAGTAGTATAGGTATTAATAGTTAGCTGCGCCTAAGTAAAGGCGTATATATAAGAATACCCAGACGCTATAAAGGTAGACTAAACCCTTAAAAGCACGATAATTAAATTCGGAAATACCGGTGCTTATATAGCGATTAAGACTATCTCCTTTATAAACCCCCTTAGCCTTATTATATACTATATCCTTAATACTTTAACCCCCTTTCTTTTTTATTAAAAGGATATAAATAGACTAAGCGTATACTTTAATAATATACGTAACCTTATTATATAATACGACGGCATAAAAATTCTTATTATCCGTAAATAAGGATACCCTTTTTTTAAATCGATTATAAAAAAGCGTATACTTACTTTATAGAACTATAACTTCCCTACCTTTACGAACGATTCGGCTACCTAAGTATAATATAATTATATAACCTCCTTCGGAATGCTAGATATTTTAATATTTTATACTTCTTACTTAAAAAAGTATAATACTTCTGCTAATAATGCTAACTTTACGACTAAGCTCCTTAAAGATTGAAATTCTTTATTAAAGACGATATAAACTTTAATTACAAGGTTATTATTAACGTACTATACCTTTATAAAAAACCGGCCCTATATATTATTAATAAAAGTATATTATTTTAAGCAGCTAACTTCCTTCCCTCTTTCTCTATAAAGGATATATAGAATGCGCTATACTAATATTTAATATATATATACTAAAGACCCCTTAATAATATTATATATAATCTAAGAACTAACTTCGCCTTAAAAGAATTCTATATTAATGCCCGCATCCTTAGTATTATATATAAAGAAATGCTTATAAAGGCATATTAAGTTGTTAGTAAAGTTAAACGTGCGTACTAGCTACTTTAATATACCTTTAACATTTTATACTACGAACCTTTCCTTAAAATAAATATCTATATAATACTATAAATAGCGGTAAAATCTATAAACAATATAGCTAGTCCCGACGGTCTTATACTAACTCTCTTTATTTTTAGCGCGTACCTATAAGTTAATTCTAACTCCCCCCCGTCCCCCGCAATCTCTATATAGGTAAAAGCAATTCGAAAAGCTATAGCTATAATATAACGTATTTACGTAAAGACTATAATTAGCCGCGCCTTAAATATATATAATAGCCCCCGCTTATATAAAGACGTCCTCTTACTTTCTTTATAAAGCCTTATACGTATATAGCGGGAGAAGTATAGATAAAAAGGACTATTTCTTATTAGTGCGATTAATAAATAAAATATCACTATTATCTTACTAAGTAGCACGACTATATTCCGAGCAATATATATTAAGCTTTTTCGTATAAAATACCCCTTAACGCTTAAAGCATAACTCCGTTTACTATAAGACCCCTTTAAGTACGAACAATTCTTTATATAAAAAGAGAAAAACGCACTTTAACCCTTATTATAACTTCGCGTATAAGGTATAATTACTACGCTTTAAAAACCGTTCGAAGTATTAAACTAAACCGAGATATTTAATCTTAAGGCACGTAAAGTTTTTTTTTTATTCTTTTCGACCCTATTTAATATAAAGACGTACGAATATTTAAGATACGATAAATACGAGAAATAAAAAGCGAAAACAATAAACTATATAAGAAGTCTTAATTAGTTATATAAAGGTACGTAGATAACGGTAAGGAGGAAATCCTTACTTAGTTACTTACTATTAAGCGTATAAGCTTAAGACTTTTACTTACCTTTAGTACTTTACTTTAGTTAACGTATAATATAAAAAGAGAGCTTTAAGATATTATATAAGTATACGTTTAATTAAATAATACCCTTATAAGAACTATTCTTATATATCTACCTTACGAATTAGTCCCTCTTTACCCCCTTAAGACAATTCTATATATTTATCGGCCTTTATATAGCTTAGTAAAATTAAGTCTTTACTAGTTTAAGATATATTTCTTATACTATAAGATTACCCTTAATATAGTAATATCTTTTTATAACCCTTACTTACTTTTTATAACTAACGGCCTTAACTCTTTTAGCATTACCGGTCTTTAAACCGATAATACCCTTTCTTTTATAATATATTCTTTTTCGTGCTTTAAAGAAGATATACTATATAAAGCTAAATTTCGTATAAAACCGAAGATAACCTTAATAAAGTAAACACCCTTAAAATTAAACGGCACGTATATTTCCTTTATATTTAGTATAATTCTTATTTAATAAAAAGAATAAGTAAAAGACCTATTTACGGTATATTTAACTAATAGCGATATAAAATAATAGTATATTTCTTAACGTGCTCGAGCTGCGTATATCGCTTTAATATATTAACTAAAAGCCTTATATAATTTATCTACTACTACTAAAGTATAAGACTTTAAGAACGAAGAAATAAAATACCTTAATATATAACATTAGTAGCAGATCGATAATAATAACCGCGGACTTCGCTTTATCCCCCTTTTACTTTATATACTATAGCTATATATTTTTATAAACGGATTACTAATAAATAATAAAGACCTTATATTATAACTTAGTATATTAATTATCTTAAGAAACGAACTTTTATATACTATAACATTTCTCTCTATCCTTAGCAGTATTTTAAATTAGTTATTAATAAAATATAAAAAAGTTATAAAGAGCGTATTAATAAGCAAACTTTATAAGATAGTATAAGGTATTAACTATAGCTTTATACTTTACTTTACGATTTAAAAGATTATCCGTTTATTTAACCTCCTTAATATACCCCTTATCCTTTATATAGACTTACGTTCCCTTTATAAGTACGAAGTAAAACTTAGCACTATTTACAAAAAATGACTTATAATTAAAATTATAGCACTATAGGAATCGTATAAACGCCGCGAGATATTTAAAATACGATAGATTAATAGTAAAGATAATCCTATAAATGCCTTTATAAAGACTAGCTTAAACTAAGCACTACGAAATATCGTCTTTATAAATAAGCTTAAGTTTTAAATTCAAGAAGTAGTACGATAAGTATCGTACTACGATAAATTATATAGACTAGCATAATACGTTTTTAGAATCTGCGACTAAAAACGCAAAATCTCTTAATATAAAGATATATAATATATATAGGAAAGATAAGACTAATTCCCCCCCCTTCTTAAATCTTATACTATAACGTAGGATAAACTAAAGCCCGCTTACTAATAAACTTAACCTTATTATCTAGCTTATTATTACTAAGTACCTTAATTACTTTATAGTTATTATTAACCTTAATCGGCGTATTAACTATACTACTAAGCAGATAACGTGCTTAAGGTACGATGAGCTTATTACCTATAATACGATAATATACGCCCTATCTAGCCTAAATATAAGATATATAAGCACTACCTTAATACCTTAATAATTTACGGTATATAAAGAATAGATATATACTACGCGCTCTTAGATAAGCTAAGTAAAGATAAGCCGTATCTTAGCCTTAAGACTATATAATAATAGCGCGAAAACATCCTTCTTAAAGCACTAGCTTAAAAATAAACCGATTAAGCTAAGTACTAACGAGGACTTATATAGTAATATCGACCGATAGGCGGCGAATAAATAAAACTTCGGAGTCTTAAGAAACGTTAGCATAGTATAAGAACTAATAAAAGAAAGAAGAAAAACTATATATTAATAGCGACTCTCTTTATAAACTAGCAATTGCCCTTATCCCTTATTAAGAGAAGGACGACATAATACCGACTTTATATAGCTAGCTGCTATACCTTAAGGCTAGTAAGCTAAATCGATATAATAATAATAACGCCGGGCATATAAGCTTTTAGGCGATCGATAATAATAACAATAATAATAAAGATATACGATATTAAGGGCATAATAACAAGGTAAAAGAGGACTTAAGGCGGTATATATATAATAATAATAATAATAGTATAGGTACGCAGCGAAGAAAACGATAATGCTAAGGAAAGAAAGAAAAGAGCTAAAGGAAGAACTATAAAAGGGAATTTATACCCGTATTAAAGCATACTATATACCGCTAGGAAAAAAAAAGTATAAAGAGAGCATACCGCTAAAAGAGAAGATTTCTCTATATAATAAGCAACAATACTAAAGAACGAGACGATAAATTCCTACCTAAGTATATAGTAAAAGTGCGAGGTATAAAACTCTTACTTATCCCCTATTTAAACATACTATAAAAGGACGAGGTATAAACCTTACTTATCCCTTATTTAAGCATACTATAAAAGGACGAGGCATAAACTCTTACTTAAGTAAATCGTAAAAGCATAAAGTAATAGTAAAGAAAAGAACCCTTTACTTATTTAAAAACACACTATATAAGGAAATGCTAATAAACGCTCTTAAATACTTTTCCTTAAGAATAAAAAGAAAAAGTGCGAGTATTAAAAGAGTAATAATACGCATAAAGTATTATATTATACAATGACCTACGATTCTTATAAAGGAGCAATAAGACGTTTAGAGTGTTATATTATACTAAGACCTATAATACCTTTAAAGGAATAATAATATATAAGAAGTATTATATTATTTAAGGGCCTATAATAAGGGGCTATTTATATATATATATATAGGAGTATTTGTTCTTTTTTTCTAAAGAGGGATAATGTAGAATATAACTAATAGGTCCTTGATTTACTTAGTATATATACATTTACTTTAAGAGTATCTATTTAACAATATCCGATTATAGTTTTTAATATTTTTAACTATAAAAGACGCTATAAAAGCTATTACCCGGATTTTACTAGTATTTTTTAGGGATATCTAAAGATTTTTTAGGATATCTTAACTATAGGTCGGCTTATTTATAACTAAGGAAATACCTTAAAAGATATAAGATAGACTTTATTATAATTTTTAAGGGATATATAAGGATATTTAAAGGATTCTATTAACTATAGTTTATAGTATTTTTAACTAAGCTTATACTTAGTTTATTAAGTAATTTTACGAGGATATCTACGGTTTAGTTATAAACTAATAATAAACGGGTAAATAGTATAGTTAAAGATCCTTAAAATTAGCTTAAAAAACAAAGTATAAAGTAGCTAAATATACTTTAAAAAAGGATAAGCTTTTTACTATCTATTAACTCCTATATATACTTACGTATAGTAATTATTTTATTATATTAGCTTAACTAGTAGTAATTAAGTTATATTACCGGCTTTAACTAGTTATAATTAGCTTATAGTACTAGCCTTTACTAGCGGTAATTAGTCCGCGCCTTGCCCCCTTATCGTTATACTATAAGGCGTAGCAGTTCTTTATTTCTGCCTTTTATCTATAAGCTGAATTTTCATATAAAATTGCTCTTTTACAAAATGCTTAAAATAGGTTTTTTTTACGTTTAAAAATAAACTTAAAGATCTTAGTTTTATGAATATTTATATTAAAAAAGCCTGATTTAAAAGCAGTAAGTAATTAAAAGTAGCCTAAGCTATAAAATCTTATATTATTAAAGATATTCAGCCTAGTATATTAATACGGTAAAAGTGCTTACTTTTATTTAGTATAGCTACTAAAGTAAACTTATGCTTATTCTTATAAAGAAATTTATAAGGAAGTAAATATAAATAGTAAAAGAAAGCAAAGTTTTATTATATAAAAAGTAAATAAAGCTCCTTTTATAGTAAGTTATTTAATTAAGTAACGTAAAGTAAACGTATTACTTTACTAAGAAGAAAAGAAGAGAAACAGTTTAATATTTTATTTATAGAAGTATAAAGTTAAGTAAATAAACATAAAGTATGAGCTAATTTTAAATAGCTTACTAAATACTAAATCTAGGTCTTATATATAAATATAGCTAGTAAAAAGTAGTATATTCTTAGAAAAGAGGGTTAGTAGCTTATAAGTAAGTATATTAAAAACTATACTAAGGTTTTAAATACTATTATATTATATAAAGATCTTTAAAAATTAAAAGCTCTTATTGCTTAAGCTTAGTATATACTAGCTAGAAGCCTATATATAGTAATATACGGAGTAAGTTTAAGCTTATAAGATTATAAAGTAGCTTAGCTTATATAAAAAAGTATTAATATATTATAAGAAGAAGTAACTCCTTTATATACTTAAAAAACAAGGCTTAGCTTAGTAGTTAGCATAGCTTTATATAATAAATAAGCAATTAATCTAAGACTATATACGTATTGTATATTATATAGGTAAATTAAAAGCTATTATAATACTATTATAAATATAATAACATAATTAAAGTAAATAGTGCTAATATACTACGTATAAACTTTATTATACTACGCGTTAACTAAGAATTTTAAGTATAAAGTAAATATATCTAAAGTAAAACTTAAGGAAAAATATTATTAATATGATATTTAATAGTAAGAAGCTTATTTAAAGTTAGATTCTAATCTTATATATAAAGCAAAGTTTCTTTTAAACTATTATAAAAGCTTAAAGGTTTTAATACTTATATATAAAAATTATAAAGCTAAATCCTACTTTAAAATAAAACGTATATTTAATAGAAAAACTTTATTAACGCACTTATAAAAAGCTTATACTACATAATATAAAGTTAAAACTAACTTTATATAATAAAGGCACTTACTTACTTATAGTAATACTACCTTATATATAAAAAGCTAGCTTTATTTAAAAATATCCTTATTACTTTTAATAAACTAGCCGATCTAATTATATTTACTATCGCTTATAAATTTAAGGATATAGAAGTTTTAAAAAGCTATACTTTTAACTAACTTATTTTTTAAACGTAAAAAAAGCCGATTTTAGGTATTTAGTAAGAGAGTAGTTTATAAAGAGAATTAGCTTATAGATAAAAAGGCAAGAATAGGTAACTAAGTAGTAAAGCTTTAGTTTAATTATTTTAGTAGTAATTTTACGGCCTATATATAATAAGGAGTAATTTAAAATAAATAAGTAAAGAACAAATAGTTTTATAAATAACAATAAATAACGAATAGTCCTTATTAAAAAGGAGGTCTATAAAAAGTCTATATTAGGTCTATATACTAAAAGGTAAAATAGCTTTTAGTTTATACGTAGCTAAAAATTCAGGGGAAGCCTTAAAGAGGCTAAAATTAAAAGAAGTTTTAAAAAGGCTCTTATTACTACTACTACTACTACAACTACTACTACTACTACTACTACTACTACTACTACTACTACTATTAGCTATAGCGTATTTACTATTATATAATGAAATGAATATAATATACCTTATTAAGTTAAGCCTTTAAAAGGGGAAGACTTAAATAGCTTTAAATCGCTATTTAAAGTTAAAGTAAATAAAAGATAAGTAAAAGTCTATAATATTTAAAAGTTAAAGCTACTTTAAAAATTTAAGGCAGCGTTATTTCTATAGTGATTTAGCAAGACTGTTTATAACTTATTAATTTAAGGCGATAAAATTAATAGTAAATATATTTAAAAGAAATCCCTACTTAGCTTAATAGTTATAGATTTTAACGTGCTTTTAGGCCGTTTTAATCTTAAAGATTTCTAAGGTAATAAGGCGTATATTCTATTAATTATTTTGAAAAATCGTAAGGATTCGAGTATAAAGCTAAAAAAATACTAAAAAAGAGGCGTAAATTAAAAATAAGTTTCTTTACCGTAGTTAAGAAACCTAAAAGCTTTACATTTATTAATAAAGTAAAAATAATATATTGCCTTTTAATAAACTAAGTTATAAATATATTAAAAGAGCTTATAAAATATCTTTAACTAGACTTTTTAGTCCTTAAGTTATATATAAAAGCTATATCCGTATAAGTTTGTAGCTTTAAGTCTTTAGTAGTAAAAGGTTTAATGCTAAAATAGCGTTAAGAATAAAGGTTAGAAATAATAGATTTTACTAATTATATATATTAATAGGGGGGATTTTATATAAATTCTACGAGGGTATTTAAGGCTTTAAAGATATCTAGTCTCGTAGAAATTATAAAAATAAAGGAAACTTAAGAAGGTACGAATAGTAGTAGATTTCCTCGTTTAAAGTGATAGCTATTTTTTTAAGGTCTTAAGAATAAGAAAAAAGTATTCTTTTAAAATAAAAAGGTTAAAGTTAAAAATATTACGTATTTTATCAACGTAAGTACACAAGCTAATATATAGCTTTAAAAACTACTAAACTTAGATAATCGTAGTTTAAAAAAAAGGTAAAGGTGCTAATATTAATAAAGAAAAATATTCTTTTAAGATAAGATATAAGGTTTTTAGCTTCTTTTTTATATTACTTTAAAAATAAAATAATATTAATATTAACGTAAAGAAAGGTAGAAAAAGAATTTATTTTAAGAATATAAGGTTTTTTAAGATATTATTAAGACTATTAAAAATAAAGGTTAAAAAAAGCTTGTTTTACTATAAAAAAGGAACTTTGAAAGTCTATAAAATGCTTTTACTAAGCGTAATATATATTTATGTATTTTAAATCTATTTAGAAAATAAATATAAATCTCTTAATTAAAATCTATATTAATAAAAACGTTAATAGCTTTAAAAGATTTAGTCTTATAGTTGAATTTTACTACTATACTTATAAAAATAAGGATATTTCTTACTATTAAAATTGCTATATAAGTCTCTTTATTATAATAAGGCTATAGGTCTCTATAAATATAAAAGCGGGCCTGATATTTTCGAAAATATCCGTGCTTATTAAGTTTATAAGTTAAGATTTAAGCAAAAAGTAAGAGTTAAGTAGTTGCTAATTTTCGAGAGATATAATTTAAAAGGAAGGTTTTCTTTTTAAATAAGGATTTTGATTTTATCTTTGTAGATTCTTTTAATTTTTTGCTAAAACGGTATGTTACTAAGTCTATTTTAAATTTTAATAATAGCAGTCAATCTTTTCTATTTATCTTCTTTTTTTAAAAAGCATAAAGAGAAGCGTAAAATACAGCTTATAAAAGCAATATAATTCCTTATAAATTAAAAAGCTTAAAAAGGTTTACTAAAAAGCTCTTAAAGATCTTATATCTCCTTTAAGTTTAGTATATCTTCCGCTGTGGGAATATTAGTATATATATTATAAAAGTTAATACTTTAAGGTAAGCAGATTAAAAGCTCGATTTAAAAGGTATTATATAATGTCTATTCGCTAAGGATATAATTATTAAGAGGCGCCTTAAAAGGGCCTTTTAATAGTTTATTTTACGTATTTTAAGTATTAAGTTCTAGCAAGGAATTAAAAGTCTTAAGCTATATATAAATAAAGAAATTCGACTTTATTATTTTCCTTATATCTTATATTTAAATATAAGTACTTTAAAAATCGTAATACTTAACATCATTTAAATTTATAATATATAGTTAAAATAGGTTTCCCGTAGTTAATATAAAGTCTAATATAGGTACCGTTTTTAAAAAATAACTACTTTTAAAAATTTACGTTTTATACTCTTTAAACCTTTTATTAAAAAAGAAGAAAGATTTAATAGACATTAATAAAATCGTAGCTAACTTAGCAGCTAACTACTACGTCTTTTATAAGCTTAAAGCGTCTTTTTGCGGTATTTTTAAGACCTTTTATTATTTTAAAGTTAGCTTAATAACCGTTTATATAAATAGAATAAGAATTAAGAGAAAAAATAGGAATTCCCCTACTATTCTCTTTAAGCTAGATTTATAGCTTTTTAATAAAGAAAATCTAAGGTCCTTAAGGAGTTCTTTAAAACGTCTTATTATAAAGAATAGCCGTTTTTTTAAATTTCCGGCTTAAAAGTAATAAGGGAATTTAAGGAAATTCGCGTTATATAAGCTTTAAAGGAAATTACCCCCTTACCACGCTCCGCAAAGCAGTTTCAAGCTAGTGTATAAGGGGCTATAAGTTCGTTAACAATCTCTTATTTTATAATAAATTCTTAGTATCCTTTATATAAAGCTTTATTATTATTCTTATAAAGTTTTTAAATAATAAAGTTTAATTGCTTTAAACAAAAGCTTAAAAACCTAGTAAGTTAGTTTAGATGCTTCTTTAATATTAAATTCGGAAGAGTATAAAAGAAAATTAAGTTAATAAAATCGTCTTTAATAAAAAAAGCGTCCTTTTTCTTATTATAAGAATCCGGTAAAGGAAAAAGGTCGTTAAGAATCCGATAAAAAGACCTTATAGCCTTATTAGCTAAATATATAACGGACATAATTCTTTTTGTTCCCTTAAACTTATAAGGCTCGTAGTTAAGGATTAAAAACAGAAGAATAAATATTCCCTTATTAAACAAAGCTTTCTATAATACTTACTTATTAAAATATCTTAGTGTCTTATACTAAAGCTAAGGAGAAAAGAAAAAGGTAGTTTGAAAAAGTTCTTTTTTTCTTTATAATAAAACCTAAAGAAGAAGAAAATAAAGAAGAAAAGAAAAATATTAAAGTAAAAGAAAAGCTACTTTAATTTCGTTACATTTAAAAACCTATATATAATATAAAAGCAAGGTTTATAGGCTTTCTTAGCAGCAGTAAAAAAAGCTATTAGTCTAAGGATTACAGTGGATCTTTGCTTATTATAATTGTAATAAAGAAGTAACGCTTATATAAAAATTCCGTATAAAGGCAATATTATTAAACTAAAATAATCCGGTCGAAATTCGTAGAAGGAGGGTGCTATACGTAGGAATTAAACACTCTTTAAAGCCCGCTAAAGCTAAGGCTTACGTTAGTATATAATTTAAGAAGCGGTTTTAAGCGGTTTTAATATATTTATTTAATCCGTAAATTAAAATAAAGAAATTCTCGTAATAGGTGCGTTTATATAAGTACCTATATTATAATAAGGTGGGTCGCTTTACCTAAGGCTACGGCCTATCTTAAAATATTTATTTAATCCGTGTTTTCTAAGGATTTAAATTTTTATTAGAGATTTGCTAATTTAAACTTCTTAGCCTTATAAAAAGCGTTTTCGGCTAAGGCTTTAATTTAAGGAATAATAAGAAATTTATTAATAGATTTCTAGATTCTCTTATTTAGTTCCTACCCCCTTAGTCGTATTTTTTATTATAATACAAATAGCCTGCGTAGTAATACTGCCCTTTAAAAATATAAAAAAGTAAAAAAAGGGGTTTAAAAAAAGAAAGGTCTTTTTAAAAGTAGCTTTAAAAGTAGTAAAGAAGGTAGATTTTGATTTCTTTATGGATTTATAGCTTATTGCTTTTCGAAATCTTTAAATTTTAATGCCGTTTAAAAAGGCCTCTTACTACTTATTTATATCCTCTTTTACTTTATTGTCTCTTTAGTTAATTTAATAAGTAATAAAGGAGCTATTAAGGCTAAAAAGTAGCCTTTAAAAGGCTTTATATAAAGCGTAGGTCTTATACCTTTAAAAGCTACGTTCTTTTTATATCTATAACGTCTTATTACTACTTTCGAATTTTAGTAGCTACGTTAGTTTTATGCGGAAAATATAAAATCTTTTAAAAATGTATAAAGACTTTTTTTCCTTATTTTATAAAAAATAGCTTTACTTATCTTTAAAGTAAGGAAAGCTTTATAAAGAAATTCTAAATATATGAAATAGTATGTTTTAATGTTTTTTATAATTTCTTACTAAAAGGTTAAAAAGGCTTTTTACTAATCTTAATAGCTTTATAATTTTGTTTAATACTTTTAGTAAAAGAACTTATAGGTTTCTTAATTATTAATAAAAAGGTTACTAGTTTCCTTTACTTAAAGATTTACTTATAAAACTAATAGTTCTTTAAAAAGCTATAAAAAGGGCTATTTTAAAGTAATTAAGAGATTAATTTAATCCTAACTATTTAAGGAAATAGCGTATTTTTACATTGTTAAAATCCAATGCTCTTAGTTAAAAAAGCCGTTTAGGATAAGTTACTTTAAAAAGCTTATAAAGTCTATTATTTTAGTAAAAAGAGAAAATAAAGCGGTGTAAATAAAAGTGCTTTTATATATAATTTTCTTTAAAGAAAGCGTATTTTACTTTTAAAAGACGTAATTAACCGGCGGGGGCAGAATAAAATATAAGTGCCGTAATAACTAATTTCTCTTATATAAAGTAAAAAAGCTCTAGGCTTTTAACTTTAAAAAATAAAAAAAAAACGTATTTAAAGTATTTAGTAAAAAAGCAATTTAGAAAAAGAAACAGTTAGTAAATAAAAAAGTAAGAATAAGGAACTAAGTAGTAAAGCTCTTATTTTATTATTTTAGTAGCTATTTAAAAGTGCTACTATTTATATATATATATATTTCTATTTATATATACGCCTTATTTTAATAATACATACTAGCGTAAGCCCGCTCCGCTAATTTATACCGCGCCCGCTTAATAAGTACTTATACTTTTTAAATGCCCGCGCCTATAAATATAGCCTATATATATATACACGCAGCCTATATACGCAGCCGATATCCTATAAACTATTACGGAGTAAGTAAAGGCTAGTATATAAGTGCCGTCCGTAGTATTATAATAATAAGCTAAAAAGAGCCTGCTTATATATAGCGGGTCCGTGTTTATATATACAGACCCGGCCCTCTTAACGTAATAAGGCTTAGGCTATAGCCTAAGTCCTTATAACCTTATAAGTTAAAGACTTTAATATAATGCCTCCGCTCCTTATACCGCGCTATATAGTTCAGAGCTATTATAAGGGGCTACTAGCTATTATAAAGCGCTGCCCGGTCCGCGGCCCGGTAAGCGCTAAACTTATATTATAATAAATAAGGCCGTAAAATAGCAGGTTTAATAGCCCTACCCGCTGCCGCCGCCTGCCCTTAATCGGGCGGCTACTTATTAAAAGGCCCGTCTGCTTATTAAGCGGGCACCTTATCCGCTTTAAATAGCCCGGCGGCGTATTAAGCGGCTTACCCGCTATTACGGTATTCCGCGCCTTAAGTTAAGGACTAAAAGGTATAAATACCTTATCCCTCCGCCTTTAACCCTCTTTTCCTTCCTCCTCTTTTTAAACTAGCAATAACTATAATAATAGTAATAATAGTAGTAGTAGTAGTAATAGTCATAGTAATAACAATACTATAAGTATCGCTTTTTAGTATATAAAGTAAATACCTTTAAGCTCACTTTTATATAAATAATAGATTATTTATATTATTAGTGCTTATATCGGAGCTCCTTAATAATATTAAGCTTAGGTGCCGTACTTATACCGCTACCGCCGCCTGTATTACCGCCGCCTCCTTAGCTATACTTACGCTTATAATACTTTTATATTACGGAATCTAAACGGCCACGCTTAGACTCCTTACTTTACTCTTAAGGAAGCCTTATAAAACCTTATAATAAGAACGCCCGGAGCACGCACTATAAAGGCTCGCCTAAGGAGATATAATAAATATTACTAGTCGGACCCCGCTAAGGTTTCCGGGATATAACTATAAAGGGTTAAGAGCCTACCTAACTATAGTTTATAATATCTTTAATTAAAGGAGATACTATAG
>JAPEBW010000848.1:0-36841 GCA_027405785.1 Ophiocordyceps robertsii
TTAAGCTTAACTACTTAATTCTCTTAGTTAAAGAGTTTTATATTAAGTTATAAAAGCCGCGCGTTATGCTTTTATCTAAACTACTTAAGTAGCTAACTTTTTTTATGCCTTTTTAAAGGCTTTTATAATCTTCGGCGAGAAGACCGCTTTTTCGTTTACTTATAAGTTATAGCTACTTAGCTAGCCTTTTTAAGCTATAAGGAACTCCTTCCTTAGCTTTCCGCCGCCTTTCTTTATTATATAGCTTTATAGGATTTATTTTACTTCTTACTTATTTAAGTAAGGTATCCCTTTATCTTAAACCGGTCTTAAGCGTATAGCTAGCTCGTCCGCTAAGCGTAGTTATGCTATTAAAACGACTAGATAAATATTAAGGGACCTTTTTATATTTAGCGAGTATATAAGCTCTCTTACTTTAGCGGTAACTTTAAACGGCTTAGTATGTCTTTTTTAAAGCTTTACTAGTTTACTATCCATAATATAGTAGCCTTTACTAAGCTATAGCTAAACTTAATCGCCGGGCTTAAATTTTAGCGGGCGGTATTTCTTATTATATTTATCCTTTATAGCGGCTTAAGCATAGGCGATAGCTAACTTAGCTTCTTTTTATAAGACCTCTCGGTTTTATAAGTATAAGTAGTTACTTAAAAACCGGAGGCCGTTATCTATTCTTATCTTTATAATAAGCTTACTAAAGGCCGCGTAAATTACTAAGGAGAAGGAATTATTAAGGCTAAACTAAAAGGCGACTAGCATATCGGTTTAGCGTAGGTCTAGGAAATTAGCGGTAAAGAATTATAGCGCGATTTTTATAGTTTAGTTTCGCCTTTTTAATAGGCCGTTAGTTTAAGGGTACTAAGCGGTAAATATAAGAAGCTTCGATCCGAAGGCTTACTATAAGGTCTGCTAAAATACTAAGGTAAACTTTATATCTTAGTCGGAAATTATCCTCTTTAAAATCCCTTAGTTAGCGCGGAGTAGTTTAGTATATAACGCTTATACTTAGTCTTCCGCTATAAACTAGTCGTTACTTAGGATAAGGAGATATATTTTTAAGAATTTATCGGTTATAGTTAGTAAAGTATTAAAGAAGTTCCTTACGGGATCTTTTTATAAGGATTATTTAGCTTAGACTACTAAAAGCCTAGTAATAAAGTCTATCGCTATTATATAGTATAGAACTAGCGGGCTTTAAATTAAGAGAAGCTACTTTAGCGTCTTATTTTAGTCGGTTTAATTATAATAGTAAGTATCGTAGCTATTTATAACCTTATCTATATATTTACTAAGCCGTAGGATTAAGAAGCTTTTAAATAGGTCTTACTATATATAAGTGCGGCTAGTATAAAAGTATTTAGCATAAGCGTCTTTAACGATCTCCTTAGCGTAGGTCTCGGGGATATATAGTCTCCTATATCTATCGTTCTCTATAAAGTATAGCAACCCCTACGACTAAAGGAATAAGAGTTTAAGGACCCCGTCCTTATCGCCGAGCTACGCTATGATTTTTACTTACTATATATCTTCTATATATCTATTAATTATTTTTTAGCGAAGCGGCAATTCGATTAATGCTTTTACGTAAAGGAATATATAGTCTATTATCTTATCTTCTTAGATATATTTTAATTCCCTTTCTTAGTTTAAGGATACCGGCTTATTATCTTAGTATAGTAAACGTAAAAGCGCGTCCGGTATAACGTTTTCGACGCTTAGGATATAGTATACCTTAAGCGGGAATTAGCTTAAGTATTAAGATATAAGGACTAGCTTATTATTAGATTTTATATTAATAAAAAATAAGGATTTCTAGTATACGATTTCGTAAGTACTCGTATAGTTAGTAAAGATAACTACCTATAGTGTTTTTATAGATAGTACTATAGTGCGTAGCTTACGTACTGCTTATATTAAACTAGCTACTTTAAGTTCCGTAGGCTAATATTAAGGTTCTCCGCTTTAAAAGGCGTAGCTTAAGTAAACGATAAGCTAGACCTTAGTCCGGGCTAGTAGCGTCTTTTTATTCTATTCCGTGCCTTCTTTTAAGTAAAAAGCTATAGCCACTACTTTATATTCTTAGGATATATTAATTTAGATAAATAGTTATCGGGCGGGGTCGAAGTAGTAAATTATCTAAGGCTTAGTAAGTTTCTTAGTTAAAATCGCGAAGGCCTCTTTCTCTTCCGGAGTAGGCTAAAAAGCGGCTTTCGCGGCGTATCGAGCCCGTCCTTAGCCCCTTAAGGGGACTCCGTCTTCCTATCTTACCTTAAGTAGCTCTATCTTTCGTTTTTATAAGACGTCGACTTCCTTAGCGAAATACGGGACTATATAGCGTAGCTACTTAGTAAGGCCGATCTATTTTTTAAGCTATTAAAGGTTCTTTAAGAACGCGATATTCTTTAAGGCTCGTATACGTTTATTTATATTTATTAAGCTAATAGCGTTTACCTTAAATCTAAGGAGCTATACGGATAGGTACGCTAAAAAGGACTTTAGTTTAGATAAGGTAATATTATAGTTATAAAAGGCGTAGAATACGGCTTTTAGATATTAAAAGTATTCTTCGGCTATATTAAAGTAGATAATAATATTGTCGATATAGGCCGCTACGTATTTTTAGTATTTACGGAGGACGTTATTAATAAACCTTTAGATATATACCGGGGAGTTTTTAAAGCCTATAAGTATTATTAGTAATCTTTTTAGCCCGCGATAGCTTATAACTATAAACCTTTTTTAGTAGTTTTAGTAAACTAAAAACTAGTAGAAAAACGATTATGCGTTTAAGGTCGTAACGGCGTTAATCTCTTATAAGTTTACGACTACTTGTCCTTTTTCCTTTCTATTTACTATCTTTTATACTACGAATACTAGCGCCGCGAATAGGGTTAGCCTATAGACTTATTTTAATCGGCTTTATACGGTTAGCTAGCTAAATATTATATCTACTACCTTCTTATCTTTATCGCTTAATAAGTATAATCTTAATACGACTTATTAGTATTACTATCCTTTTACTAAAGGAATGCGTATATATTTAGATTCGTTTATATATACTACTCCTTTATCTTTTTAAAAGCGGGGAAACGATTAAAGGATATCTTAAACTTTTAATACGTATTTTAAGTCTTTAGCGTAGATCCGGACGCCCTTATTAGTAGTAAGTTTAAGTAGGTCCTTAGTTCGGCCGATTTTAAGTTTATAGTTTATAGTAGGATCTTTTTATAGGAAGTCCTTAGCGGGGTTTATTTTATTCGGATTTTTTATAAGGGCTTCCGCTAAAGAAGCCGTGGCGTTAACCTCCTTATATAGCTAAAACTACTTATTAAGGTCCGTAATTATCCTTACCTTTTAGCCTTAGCGGAGCACTAGTAGTTCCTTAAAATAGTTTATCGCTATAAAGCTCTTATAATCCTATATTATTATCCGAGTAAGCTTAAGGTTATTAAGGAAAAATATTATATTACGCCTTAATAGCGGCGCCCGGACCTATACGGGTAGGGCGTAGCTAAAACTAGCTAAAATCGTCGTAGTAATTAAGTAAATTACCTATCTATATATTGCTAGTCCTAGCTAAACTATCTTAACTTCGGCTTTAATCCCTTTATAAGCCTTAATCTATAAGACCGATATAAAGTTAATAAGGTCCCCTTAATAAAGAACTAAAAAGTCTTAGCTAAGTAATATATTAACCGCTAAGCGTTTTACTATCTAAGCGCCGATCTTTACCTTTACGACCGCGAGGCTACTATTTAGCCTTCTTAGTATATAAGCGGTAAATTCCGCCTATTTAATAGTAGCTATCCTTCTTACTCCTTAAATAGGAATTTATTAAGAGGAGTTTATAGTTACGTCTTAAAAGGTCTTTATTAAGTTAGCTTAAATAAGGCTTCGGTTTGCCTTAGTGTTTATATAGGCTTTAATACTTATCCTAGGCCTTTCTTTTCTATAGATTAATAAGCGTGCGTAAGTAAATCGTAACGGCTTATTAAGGTTTAATAGCTAAACGTTAAAGGAAGCCTTAACTATCTAAACGTTTTATAGCTTTTAAATAACTGCTTACTATACTAAGCTATATCTTTATATAGCAACGTTATAGTTAAGGTTAAGGGGGTGTTTATCTTCGATATATCGGTAAAGCTTATTCTTCGAGGGGAATACTTCGTTATAAAATCCGCATGCTTTATCGGCCTCTTATATTAAGTCTGCTATAGTATAAATTGCGGTTTCCTTTAAGCTCTTATCGGTATCTAACTAAGCTCCTTTTATATTATACTTTTTATCCCTTAAATAGTTATTAGTCTTTACTATAGTACCTTCCTTAATCGCGGGGTATGCCCGTTTTAGCTTTAGCGTTAGCGAGCGTATAGTCTTAAAGGTCCCTTTTCTCTTTAGCCGGAGGACCTCGACTTATATTCTTAGCTATTTAAGCGGGTTTTTTCTTTAACTTAGCGAGCGCTATAAGGTCTAAGGTATATCCGGCTTTACTAAGCGGTCTAAAAACATAACCCTTAGTCTTAGCGAGCCTTTAATAGATAGCTAGGGCGTCCCGGACTATCCTTTAAGTGCGTACGGGGTATAGCTAGTCGGCCCTTGCTTTTTTATAGATTAAACCTATTTCTTTCGCGTTAGTAAGTGCTTTTAAAATCCTTAAGTATATTTAACTTATAGCTAAGGAAGAATTTCCTCGTATTTATTAATCTATTTATTAATATCCTTATTCCTTACTAAGTATTATAAGGATTCTTATAAGTAAACGTTTAGCTTTTAGTAAATTACTATAGTTAAGTAATCTAGCTAGTAAAGCGCGGCCTTAGCTTTATATTATAAGCGTAATATTTAAGACTTAAAGTTAGATCTTATTACTATATCTTCGATAGTAAAGTGCTCTTTATTAAGTGCTTATATCGCTATATTTAAGCGGATTTTAAACCGTTTTTATAAGGCGGATATTTATCGGCCTAGTCTAAAGCCGGGCTCGCTAAGTTCTTCTTATTATAGTTTTAAGAGGTCCTTAAAATACTATTCCGCCGCACTTCCTTAAAGGAAGGAGGGTAGTTAGATAGCTAATTCGTCCGTATAGGCCTCGCCTTTACTAGCGTTTTAGCGGATAAAGTCGATAAAACGGTTAACTCCTTAAAACGTACTAGCTTTATTATCTTCTTAGACTTCGTTAAAAGATGCTTTTAAAGGTCTTAACGGGTTAAATCTCCTTACGTCCTTAGCTTATAATTAAGGTTTTTCTTAGGGCTTAGTAAGCGCGTCTTCTTTTCTTAGTGCTTAAAGGAGACTAAGAAATTATTCGTTTAATATTACTACTATTCTTACCGGGGGGCTTAAGGCTATACTTAGTCTTAATATCTACGCGCTTAGTATAAATAAGTTTAGCCCGCTAAGGGTATCGCTTACTATATCCTCGTTACTTATTATTAAGTTCTTAGTCTTAATACTCTTATTAAGCGCTTAACCTTTTGTTTTATATACGTCTTAAAATCTAGTACGCCGTAAGGCCCTTAGTATAAAAAGCTCGTTTTTATTAATTAAGAGTCCCGAAAATACCTTAATTAGCGCGGCTATAGCGGATAAGGCTAAACGGTAATACTAAACTAAGAAACTGCTAAGTATCCTTTAAGGCGGATTTTTAGTTAAGGCCTTTAAGCTAAACTTTATTAGCAATACGCGGTAAAAATATCCGCTAAGCTTATTATCCTAAGGAAAGAGTGACTTTATTATAGGCTTAATCCGGAGGGTATTTAGCAAGCGGGGAGCCGGATAGTTTTAAGGTTAGCTTATCCTTATTTTTTTTATTTAAAGGATAATCGATCCGTTTAGGTAATACTAAATTTAGTTTACTTAGTTATATAGATTTTATTATTTTATAATCTATCTTTTATTAGTATTTTAAAAGCGGATTGCCTCTTAAAAGGTAGTAGTCTTAGCTTAGTTAAGCGGGACTTATTTTACGTCCTATTTAGCTTTATAGGCTATCGCGGTATAGTACTTTAAAAAGGGGTAAAGGAGATTATTAAACCGGTATACTTAGTAAGCCGCGGCCTTTTCCGCTCTTATAGCCTACTTATCTCGGAGTTTTATTATAAGCGCGTTAAGAAAAAGGTGCTTATTATTAAGGTTAGACTTAAAGGCTAATAAGAGCTTCTTACCGAAAAAAATATCGTTTAGCATTTAACTTCTTATAGAATAAGTACTTAATCGTATAATATAGTCGCTCTTAGCTTAGCGGATATTTAAGGGATTTCTATCTAAATAAGTAGGAATTGCTATTATTTACTATACCTTATAGTATAAGGATAGGGGGATAGGGCGCGGACTAATTACTACCGGTTAAGGCCGGTACTACGGACTAATTACCGCCGGTTAAAGCCGGTACTATAAACTAATTACCGCCGGTTAAGCTAGTATAATAAACTAATTACCGCACGTAAATATATATAGGGGTTTAAAAATAGTAAAAAGCTTATTTATTTCTTAAAAGTATAGCTAGCTACTTTATACTTAGTTCTTTAAGCTAATTTTAAAGATCTTTAACTATACTATCCGTAGTATATAAAGTAAACTATAGATATCCTTATAAAATCGCTTAATAAACTAAGTATAAGCTTAGTTAGAAATACTATAAACTATAATCGGGGAAATCCTTTAAATATCCTTAAATATCCCTTAAAAATTGCGGTAAGGTTTATCCTATATCTTTTAAGGTGCTTTTATAGTTAAAAACGGGTCGAACTATAGTTAAGATATCCCGCGGAAATCCTTAGAAATCCCTTAAAGATACTAGCGGAATCCGCTTTATAGTTTTTATAGTATTTCTTATAGTTAGATATATTATAAACTATAGTTAGGTAGGCTCTTAACTATCCGTAATTATATCCTTAAAACCTTAGTAAGGTCTAACTAGTAATATTCGTCGTATCTCTTTAAGCGAGCCTTTATAGTGCGTGCTTTAAGCGTTCTTATTATAGGGTTTTATAGGGCTTCCTTAAGAGTAAAGTAAGGAGTTTAGGCGTAGCCGTTTAGATTTTATAATAATAAGACTATCGCGCGGGCGATTTTATTAAGATTATTATATAAGCTATCTATTTTTATATCGATCTTTTATAAGCTACGGAGCGTAAGCTATTATATCTTAAGCTAAGATAGGGTTTTTACCTTAACCTTCTCCTTTTCCGCTTCCTTTTACCTTAGTATTATTAATACCTCCCTTAGCTTAAAACTTATTTTAAACGAAACTACTTATAAGATATAGTCGGACCTTATAAGGTTTAAGTTTAGGCCGATAAACTATATAGCTGTTTCTGTTATAGCTTATATAAAGTCGATCGTGCTATCTTTATACCCGTAAAAGAAACGTATATATTCCCCCCTTAGTATAGCTAGTTCGAGCCGGAGCCGCGCGGCCTCTTTAATAAACTATTCTACCTTATTAAAAGTCTGGTTATAGGCGTCTTATAGTAAGTAATAAATATTAAAGTCCTTTATTAAAACTAGCGGGCCTTAGCTATTAACCTCTCTTAAGGCCTTAGCTAAGCTTATTTAAATCCCTTTTAATAATAAGTATAAGAACCTTAACCTTATACTATCGCTAAAGGTTATCTCCCCTTAGTTATATTTAGTTTATAATATCTACGTCTTTATATTATGCTTCCTATAAATATATATCGCGTTATAGCCCTCTTTATAAACTAGCCGGTATAGTACGCCTCTTAAGGATAAGGCCCTTAAGCCTTATATTTTCTTTATTTTTTAAAGCGCTATTACGTTATACTTAGCGCGGTAGCTAAAGGCTAGTCGTGCTAGCTCGTATCTCTTTTATATATTTTAATAAAGGACCTTTAATTTTATATATAAGGGGTTAAGGTAAAGTTCGTTATTTAAGATAAGGTAATAGCTTAAGTTAAAAGCGACGTGCTTTATTGCCTTATATATTGTTTAATATTACTTAAGTTAGTGCTTACTGCTTATACTTTAGCTAGCGGTGCTAATAGTATCTACTTATCCTTTCTTAGCCGCTTAAGGCGTTTCCGCGCTTATAATAAAGTAGGCCCTTAGTCCTTTATAAAGGGAAAGGGGATTTAAAGGTCTAGCTAGCTATAAGTATTAGCAAAGCGTTATAAGCAGTTTAAGTAGTAGTCCTTTACCTTATCTTAAGCTTTTACCGCTATAAGATAAGTACGGAACTACGTTAAGTGCTGCCCGCTATAAGATATATAGTTATAAAGGATTTCGCCTTTTTTTATATAGTACTTATTCTCGCCGCTTATATATAAAGTCCCCTTATAGTAAGTATAAAGCTATATTAAAGTATAATGTCTAGCGATATACTTATATTTATAGTAGTTATAGTATTAAGTAAGTCTAACTAACTTATTATATAGCTTATATTAAAATATCTAGGCCTTAAGGAATAAGCTTATATCGCATAGCTTATTAGCTTCCGCTAAGCTACTTATATTAATAATAAGGGTTATAGCCGTTAAGGTTTAAGTTTAAGGGTATATTGCTCGCGCTTATATTACTTTTACTTTATTAATATTAGCAATCTCCTTAATTAAGAGCGCTTTATTTATCTTAAAGACCCTTATTAAGATATTCTTTATAATTACTATATAAGCCTTACGTACTATCGCTACCTCCGGCTTATAAACGCTTTTTACTTAGTCTTAGTTTTACTTATAAGGTTATGCCGCTATATTAAACGTTATCGCGATATCCCCGCTTAAAAAACGTCTCGCTACTATAGCAGAAGAGATATTAAGCGCTATATTAATTGCTTTAACTATATCCTTCGGCTTGCGGTTTAGGATATTTAGCATCGCTCTTATTAAGACTACTACTAGCTTGCGTTTATACTAAGGCGGAACTAGCTTTATTTTTATATTATATTATACTAGCCTTTTAAGGCCCGCTATTACTATTACTTAAGTCTTTTTAGGTCCTTCCCTTAAGCTTTAAGCTCGGCCTTATCTTAGTTCCTTATATATAGCTTTCTTTATCGCGCTTTAAATAGCCTTATAAAGCTTAAGGTTAGCCTATACTATAGTTAGCGCGCTCTTAGCGCGCTCCTAAAAGCGGAGGAGGGTTTTAACTACTACTTATACTTAATTAAACTACGCGTATAGGATTATACCCGCGATTTTATTATAAGCCTTCTTTTTATCGGTATTATATATAGTCTTACTAAGCTACGCGTTATCGTTTTATTAAAGTATATTTAGCTCTTTATCTAAGTACGTAAAGCCTAAGGGCGTTTCGTTATACTAAGCGCTATAGTCGATACTAGTATAAAGCGGACTACCCCCTCGCCCCCGCGTCCCTTAGCTATACTATAATATCGTCTTAAGGGGGTAACTAATACCGCCGAATTAATTCTTATTATTAGTTAAAGTTTTAAACGCGATACGTACCCGCTATAAGTAAGTGTTTAGTTTGCGAAGAAGTTTTTTAAAGCTTTTATTAGCTTTTAAGTTTAACTTTAATTATAAGTACCTTTTCCTTAACGCGCTTATAATAAACTTTTAAGATCTTACTTAAATATAAACTAATATAATAAGCCTTAAAGACTTTTTATTTTACTATAATATACTTAAAGTAGTATCGCCTTTTTATAACTATAAGTAATAATAAGATACTATTTACTATGCGATAATAAGTTATAAGCTTATTAATAAGGTAAGGGGGACGCTATTATAGCGACTTTATAACGTAGGCGAGGTGTAGGTAAAGCTTTAAAAATAAGAGACGGCGGCTATATTAATAAGGTAGTTCTTAAGCTTAGGATACTTATAATAATTTAACATAGTAATACGGCTATACTAAGGGGAAGATAAAGTATACGCGGCGGCCTTAGCTATACCTTAATTAAGAGGGGACGTATATTAATTAAATCGTCCCTTTAGCGTAGCTTAAAAGGATAACTTACTAATATAATAAATACTACGAAGTATTAAAACGCCGAAACCGTCCCCCCCCCCCTTTCTTACTACCCCGTCTAGCTTATAAAGCCCTTATCGGACTTACTTTAAGCTAGCGCTTTAGCTAGCTTCCCCTTATCTTCCCCTTTTAATACTACCCCTTTACCTTAGCTAATATCTAAGCTTATTATTATTATCTTTAGCGCCGCGTTAAGTGCGATTAAAAGTAACCGCGGTTTTTCTTACTTAAGGAGTGCTATAAAAGCGCCCCGCTTACCTATAACTATAAGTTAAAGTAACTAGCGCCCTCCCCCTCCCGCGCCTATAGCGACTTAAGGTCGTAGCGGGAGTAGATAAAAAGGACGTTGCTTTATTAATAGCCCGCTAAGGTATCTATTTCGGGGCTTACGGGGTTCCCGCTATAAGTATTATAAGCGGCATAAGGCTAAGCTAAGTAAAGCGACTTAAATAATACTTAGTTAACTAAGTAAAGTTAAGTATTATAAGAAAACTAAAGGGGAGGGACTAAGCCTTATTATAAGCGAAAAACTAAAAGTACTTAAGGTTTAAGCTAAGGTCTTTAGTATCCCCTTTCTTACTAGCTAGGTTAAGAGTAAAGGCGGCGCGAATATACTTCGGGGCGGTAGCTACGGGGCTATTAGCTTTAAAGGCACTACCTTTAAAGAGACTACGAACTCGCTTTAGTATAGCTAGGGGGATATCGCGGCCTATAAACGGGCTAAGGGTAAGCGAGACGGGAGGCGGAGTAAGGTCGTTATCGTTATCGCTACCGCTACCGCTCTTAAAGTTAAAAAAGATAAGGATAGTATTAAGACTAAGTAAAGGGCTGCCCTTATCTTTAAGGACCTTAGTTTTAGCCTTATCGTTATCGCCCTTATCCTTTTTTTCCTTTAGCTTATTATTACTAATATTAAGGTCAGGCTCCCTTAAGTCGGATATAATATTAGTCTTAATAGCCTTTCCCTTACTTTTACTTTTAAGCGCCTCTTTATACTTAAGTATATAAGTAAGAGCGGTATACTTTTAAGCGTAGGCTTTAGTAAGGGCCTAGGCTTAAGCTTTTTTCTTAGCTTTAGCCTTAGCTTTAAAGTCCTTTAAAATAACGGGGACCTTAAGTAGCGGAGGCTTAAGTAAAGTAAGAGCGGTATAAGTATATATAAGGTCTAAGTTAAGTAAATAACCTTTAAGGGCGACATCTTAGCCCTTATAGCTACTAAAGCTAAGGTAGTCGGCTACTATAAATAGCGTATTTTTTATGCTTTTTAAGTTCCGGGCTATAGCATAAACGGTTTAGTAAATAACTATAACGGTACCGTTAACCTTATTAGCAAGCTTAGTATTAGCCTTACGGGCCGCGCGCGTATTATCGATAAAGCGGCTGAAGGTAAAGGTAAGTAGCTTAACGTTTTCGTTAAAAGAGGCTAAGCTAGGGGCAGCACTAAACGTAAGAGCCCGTGCTATAATAATACCGGCGCGCTACCGAAGCTTTATCGCTATAAAGGCGAGCTTTATATATATAGAGCGCTTAATAGGCCGACTAAACTTATACGACTCCTTTTAAGCGGTATAAAGTTTATAAGCTATATTCTTACTTATAGCGGGAAGCAATATAAAGGATTAGCTAAGGTATATAAGCGGGTTTAATATAAGACTACTTATTTAAAAATAAGAATAGTTACTTAAAAAGTAAGTAATATACCGTTTTATAAAAATAGCTAAAAGAGGATTAGCTAAACGAACTACGTATGCTTATATAGCGGATATAACTCGGATATATATAAGCTTAGTTTTAATAGCCCCGGAAAACTATAAGTATATCGTTACTTAATAGATAGCCTATATACGTATAATAAGGGATTTTATACTTAGTGCTATAATAAGCCTAGGCCTTTTTATTTTTAGTATCCTTACTTAGTAGCTTAAGGAGTAGACTTATATTAAGGTTAGAAAAAGTAACTTTCTTTTTCGGTATAGTAGCGATAAAGACAACGAATATAATAATAAAAAGACGGGTATATAAAGGAGGCGGGGCAGTAAGTATATATTAAGCTTATAAAAAGGATAAGCGCGTCTTTAATAAAAAAAAGAGGAAAGTAAACGTACGCGCGTAGTACGGGGGAGGCTTTATTCTTAAGGCTAAGCGCGTAATTAATAACTAAGCGGCATAAATAAATAACGAGCTTTATTAAAAATATACGCGCGCGGCGGGGCGCCGAATTCCTATTAGTAAGGACTATTATAAGCCTACTCTTTAAGGTCGCGCTACCTATAGAAGGGGCGCGGTGCTTTAAGCCGTAGGCCGCTTAAGTTAAAGGCGGCCCCGGCCTTGCTAGGCCGCGTCGAATTACTTAGCAAGCGGGATATACTTACGGCGGAAGGCGCACCCCCTTTTTTCCTTATATAAAGTTATAAGACCTCGTGCGAGGCGGATTAAGCGCGAATAAGGGGAGGTTTTACTCCGGGCACTTTAGTTTTTCCCTCTTAGTTATAAATATCGAATTTCCAAAAACTTAAATTAAGTCCTTAGCGTAAACTTAATAATAATAATAATAATATAGTTATAATTAAGTAAACTAATATAATAAACTAAATCGATCCTTTAGTAACTTTTAAAAAGCCTTTTTTAAAGCCTTTTTAGGAACCCTTAATTATATTAGTAAACCCTTAAGAAAATAAAATTACTAACCTTTTTATTAATAACTTTAAAACCTATAAGTGTTTTTACTTAAGGTATTAAACTTAATTATAAAGTTTTAAAAACTAGTAAAAGAGCCTTTTAACCTTTTAGTAATATATTATAAAAACATCGGAAATTTTTATTTTATAATAGTAAATATTTATAATATTCCTAATAAGCTTTTTTTTAAAAAAGACAAGTATAGCCCTCTTTATAAGAGAAGGAAAAAGAAGTCTTAATAAAATTTTAAAATAGTTTTATAATCGCCGGATAAAACTAATTTAGCTACTTAGATAACTAACTAATAAAAAGCCTTTATAAATATATAGAAATAGAGCTTTTAGAGGCATAAGACTTATATTTTACGCAGAGCTTTTAAAGGCTATTATTAGCTTTAATAGCTCCTTTACTAAGTACTAAATTAACTAAATAGATAACGAAGCGAGAG
Organism: Ophiocordyceps robertsii; assembly: GCA_027405785.1. Classification (NCBI taxonomy): domain Eukaryota; kingdom Fungi; phylum Ascomycota; class Sordariomycetes; order Hypocreales; family Ophiocordycipitaceae; genus Ophiocordyceps; species Ophiocordyceps robertsii. The sequence goes on from JAPEBW010000848.1 coordinate 13,076, forward strand.
AAAATAAAAACAGTTAGCAGAAGATGTTTTTAAACGGTATTAAATTTTTAAAGATTTGTAAAAGTCAATAAGCTACGGAATCTATAAGGAATTAAATTCTACCTCCTTTACTATTTTTTAAAGCTACTTTTCCTTTCCCTTTTCCCTCTTTTTTGCCTTTTTGCCTTTATAAAAAACGATATTATTACGTAGACTAGTTTTATTATAACAGAATAATACGATTAAACGGCTAAAAACTAAATTAGAAAATCTAGAAACCTATTAACGATTTACCTACAATTTCCTATAATAAAGCCGCGGTTTAAAACGCCTTTTATAAAGCTAAAAAACTTAAATTAGTAAATCTTAAATCAGATTTTAAATCCTTTAAAAACCTATATTAAATAGCTATATTAATAAAGGCCGTAGCCGTAGCTAAAATAGCCCCCTTTCTTATAATATAAGTAGGTACCTTTATTAATCTATTTACTAAAAAACTTATTTATTTTTAATTACGGATTTAAAAGGTATACTTAGATTACTTTAAACCGCTTTAAAATTTATATAGTTATATTAGCCTTAGCCTTAACAAGCTTAAGATTGTATTAAATTCTTAGCTAAAGTACTATTATTATACGAATTCCTACTAAATTATTTTAATTAAATAACGTTACTTTTATACCGACCTTTTATATAAGCGTTAAAATTTATAAAAAAGTAAAATGTACTCTCTTCTAGCTTATAAGCCTAGTATAAGTATAGAAAGTACATAATAAAAATCCGCTAAAATATATATTGAAACCGCTATATAATTCTATACATTATATATATTCTCGTACTTTATATAACGTATATATTAGTAAGTTATAAGCAAAGAAGAAAAAAGTAAATATAGAGACTATAAGTAAGATCTTTAAGACTTATAGTTAGTTACTATACTACTTTATATTCTTTATAGAAAGAATCCTTAAGTTTACTAAGATAATATAAGCTTATATAAAGCCGTAGGTTTACTTTATAAAGTTAATAATATATAAAATACTTTTTCCTTTATTACTAACTTTACTTATAGCTTTGTAATAATTTTAAATAAAAAGCCTTAGTACTTTTTTTACTTTAGTTAAATTATTTACCTTTATATATATATATATATATATTACTTATATCTTTACCTTTTTATATACTTTTAATACATTTATAATTCCCTTACTTATAGCTACTTACTTACTTTATACTATACTTCTTTTACTCTTATTATATCTATTCTTAAATATAGTAGTAAATATACTATCATTAAATAATAACAGTAAAAGTAGTAGTAGTAGTAATAGTAGTAATAGTAGTAGTAGTAGTAGTAGTAGTAGTAGTAATAGTAGCTATAAAGGAGTAAATTATACTCTCCCGCAGCCTATAGGCTAAATACAGCATAAATAACACATAACATAAATACGCTGAAATATACATTAAATCCGCTATACAAATCTGCATACTATATATATTTCGTTATATTATTTCATTTATACATAAGCAAGATATAAGCAGATTAAGAAGAGGTGTATGTGGAGACTATATGCATAATCCGTGCTAAGTCGCTGCGCCACCTTGTATTCCTTGCGGAATTAATCCCTAGGCTTATAAATACAATATTGACTTAATAATAGCTATTAGCCTACTATGCATAACTGCGCTAGACAGGGGGCTCTTTTCTAAATCACTTAAGTTACTTATAGCTTAGGAATTGTCTATATAAAGAAGCCTTAGTCCCCCCTTTACTTTAAATAGATCATTAACCTTATATACACATATCTTACCTATCTTTTTACCTTTTCGCACACTCTTTACATCTCTATAATCCCCTTACTTATAGCTACAAGCCTGCCCTCTTCTATACCTATTTGCTCCTTAATTATAGCATAAGCCTTTTTAAGGCTTCCCTTAATTTTAGCCTCCTTTATTATAAAATCTAAACAGCTACGCCCGGACTCCTTACTTTACTCTTAAGGAGCCTTACGGAACCCTATAATAAGAACGCTTAAAGCACGCACTACGAAGGCTCGCTTAAGGAGATATAATAAATATTACTAATCGGACCTTACTAAGGTTTCCGAGATATAACTACGGAGGCTTAAAAGCCTACTTAACTATAGTTTACGATATCTTTAACTATAAAAGATACTATAAAAACTATTAAGCGGATTCCGCCGGTATCTTTAAAGGATATTTAAGGATTTTTATAGGATATCTTAACTATAGTTTAACCCGTTTTTAACTATAAAAGCACCTTAAAAGATATAGGATAAACTTTACTATAATCTTTAAGGGATATTTAAGGATATTTAAGGGATTTCCTTAACTATAGTTTATAGTATTTCTAACCGGGCTTATACTTAGTTTATTAAGCGATTTTATAAGGATATTTATAGTTTATCTATATACTAATAATAAATAAAAGGATAATATAGTTAAAGATCCTTAAAATTAGCTTAAAGAACTAAGTATAAAGTAGCTAGCTATACTTTAAAGAATAAATAAGCTTTTTACTATTTTTAAACCCTTATATACGTTTACGTATAGTAATTAGTTTATTATACCGGCTTAATTAGCGGTAATTAGTCCGTAGTACTAGCTTTAACTAGCGGTAATTAGCCCGTAGTACTAGCCCTAACTAGCGGTAATTAGTCCGCGCCTTATCCCCCTATCCTTATACTATAAGGCGTAGTATTCTTAAAGCTTCCTTTAATTTTTTAGCTATATATAGACTAAAGGCTATTTTACTTTTTAATATATAGACTTTTTATAGACCTCCTATTTAATAATAACTATTTGTTATTTGTTATTATTTATTAAACTATTTATTACTGCCTTACTTATTTTAAATTACTTTTTATTATATATAAGCTATTAAATAGCTACTAAAATAATAAAATAAGAGCTTTACTACTTAGTTACTTATTCCTACTCTTTATTTATAAGCTAACTCTCTGTATATAAATTGCTTTCTTACTAAATACCTTAAATAAGCCTTCTTTATGTTTAAGAGTTATAAGCCCGGATCTCTTTAACTTCGTATAAGAGAAAATTAGTTATTATAGCACCTTTATTTTATTACGTCTTTGCTAGTTAATTACGCCCTTTAAGAGTAAAAACGATCTCTTTATAGAAAATTACTTATAAAAGCACCTTATTTACACCGCTGTATTTTTCTCCTTTGCTAAAATAATAGAATTTTCAAGCTCTTTAAAAGGAACCGCCCTTAACGGCCCTTTTAACTAAGAGCGTTAGATTTTAACGATCTAGAAATACGCTACTTCTTATAGGATTTAGGATTAAATCGATCTTTTAGTTACTTAAAAAAAGCCCCTTTTACAGCTTCTTAAGGAACCCTTAATATCTTAAGAAAATCCTTAAGTAAAGGAAACTACTAACCTTTTTATTATTAATTTAAAAACCTATAAGTTCCTTTACTTAAGGTATCGAACTAATTTATTAAGCTTTAAAGACTAATAAAAGGCCCTTTTTACTTTATAGTAATATATTATAAAAAATATCTAAAATTACTATTCCACGATTATAGATATTTATAACGTTCTTACTAAGCTTTTCTTACTATAAAGATAGGTATAGCCCTTTTTATAAAATAAGGAAAAAGAAGTCCTTATAAATTTTTAAAGGATTTTATCTTTACTAAATCGAACTAACTTAGCTACTTAAATTATAAATTAGCAAAAGGCCTTTACGGAGATAAAAAGAACGTAGCTTTTTAAGGCATAAGGCCTACGCCCTATATAAAGCTTTTTATAGGCTGTTTCTAGCCTCGATAGCTCTTTTACTAATTATAAAATTAACTAAATAGACGATAAAGTAAGATAAGATAAAAATAAGTAATAAGAGACCTTTTTAAACAGCATCGAAACTTTAAAGATTTTCGAAAGGTAATAAGCTACGAAATTAATAAAGAAATCAAAATCTACCTCCTTTACTACTTTTTAAGGCTACTTTTTCAAGACCCTTTTTTTTTCGGCCCCTTTATTGCCTTTTTGCCTTGATAAGAAACGATATTATTACGTAGACTGTTTTTATTATAACGAAAGAATATAAGTAAACGGCTAGAAACCGAATAAGGAAATTTAGAAAACTATTAACGAATTCCTTACTAATCCTCGCAATAAAGCCTTAGTCGAAAACGCCCTTTGTAAGGCCGAGAAATATAAATCTGCAAATCTTTAATCGGATTTTAAATCTTTAGAAAACCCGGATTCTATAAATATAATAGGATAGGCCGTAGCCGCAGCTAAAACGGCCCCTTTTACTATATTATTAGTACTTATATAAACGTACTTATTAAAAAACCTATTTATCCTTAATTGTAGATTAAATAATTATGTTTATAACGCTTAAGACTGCTTTTTAAATTATATACTAACGTAAGCCTTAGCCTTAATTAGCTCTAAAGAGTCTTAAATCCGTAGATATAGCACCGGCTTTATGCGAACTTTAACCGGATTATTTTAGTTAAATAACGTTACCTTTATACTAACTTTTTATATAAGCGTTGCTTCCTTATAAAAATTATAATAAGCAAAAATCCACGAAAATCCTTAAATAGGCAGTATTTTTACTACTACTAAGGAAGTCTATAAAACCTAGCTTTTATATAATTAATACGTTATTAAATATAACGAAATTAAAGTAGCTTTTCTTTTACCCCGATTTCTTTTTTCTTTTTCTTCTTTTTCTTTTTCTTTTTTATCTTCTTTACCCTCTTCCTTAACGGAAGAAAAGAAAGAACTTACTATAACTACGTTTTTTCTTTCTCTTTAGCTTTAGTATAAGAGACTAAGGCACCTTAATAAGCAGGCGTTGTAAAAAACATTCTTTAATAAGGGTATATCTATTCCTATATCTTTAACTATCCTTAACTATAAGCCTTATAAGCTTAAGAAAGCAAAGAGAATTATATTACGAGTATAACTAGCTATAAAGGCTATAAGGCCTTTTTATTAAAATATTTACGACCTTTTTTCGCTACCGGATTCTTATAATAAGAAGAAGGTTGCTTTCCTTATTAAAGACGATTTTACTAACTAAAATTTCTTTTACGCCCTTCCGAATTTAATATTAAAGAAGCTTCTTTACTACCTTACTAGCTTTTAAAGCGTTATATAAAGGCAATTTAACCTTACTATTTATAAAATTTAGAAGGATAACGATAAAGCCTTATAAAAAGAATACTAAGAATTTTTTTTTTATAAGAAATTATCGATAAACCTTCTACCCCTTATACGCTAGCTTAAAACGGCGTTGTAAAGCGGGCTAAGAGGGTAATTTCCTCGAAGGCCCGTATAATATAAATTTCCTCGAGTTTACCTATTACCCTTTAGCCGGAAATCTTAAAAACAGCTACCTTTCTTTATAATAAGACGTTTAAAAGGACTCTTTAAAGTCTTTAGACTTCCCTTACTAAGAAATTATAAACCTAGCTTATAAAGAATAGTAAGGGAATTCCCCCTCTTTCCCTTGATTTTTCTATAATTTATATATATAGCTATAAAGCTTACCCTTTAATAATAAAAGCTCTTAAGAATACCGCAAAAAAGGACTTTAAGCTTAAAGAACACGTAAAAGTCGGCTTCTTAGTTAGCTACGATTTTACTAATATCTATCGAATTTTTATGCCTTTTTAATAAGAGGTTCGGAGGGTATAAGACGTTACTTTTAACAAGTAGTCTTTCTTTATAAAAACGGTACTTATATAGGACCCCGTATTAATTAAGGAATACGTATTTTAACTATATATTATAGATTATAATAATGCTATATACGACGATTTTTAAAGTACCGAAATTTAATTATAAGACGTAATAAAAACGATAAAGTTAAATCCTCTTATAAACACGCAGCTTCTAACCTTAAATTCCTCGCCGAAGCTTAATGCTATAAATATGCAAAAGATACTATTAAAGAGCCTTTAAGAGGCCCTTTTTAATAGAACTTTTCTCGACGAAAACATATTACGTAATATCTTTTAAATCGAGCTTTTAAGCCGCCCGCCTTAAAGTGTTAATTTTAATCGCATAACCGATATTCCTATAGCGGAAGATATACTAATAGATATATAAGACTAAGAGGATATAATAGAAATTCCTTAAGATCTGATTTTCGCCCTTAAACCCTCTTAAGCTTCCCGATTTATAAGGAACTATACTACTTTTACCGCTTTAACACCCCCTTTCTTATTGTTTTTATAGGCTATATTTAACGCTTCTTTTTACGGTTTTTAAAAAAGGAAGATATATAGTAACGATTTACCGCCCCTCCCTTAATTTTAGTTAAACTTAGCAACGTACCGATTTAGTAAAGAATTCGAAAAAGCCGGAAAAGTAAAGGAAAAATCCTTATTTGGAAAGAAGACCTTCTTCTTTAATTATACGCTTTAAAATTTAGTAACTACTTAACACTTACTTTTAGCTTAGAATTTTACTTATAAATTTAATAAGCACGGATATCTACGAAAATTTTAAGCCCGCCTTTACGTACGCGGAGACTTATAGCCTTATAATAATAAGGAAACTTATATAGCTATTTTAATAGTAAGGAATTTCTATATTCTTATAGCTATAATAGTAAAGTTCTATCTTAAGACTTAATTTCTTAATATAATTAACGTATTAACTAACGCAGACTTTAATAAGGGGATCTACGTCTATTTCCTAAATAGATTTAAAATACTTAAATACGTATTACGGCTAGTAAAAGCCTTCTATAAACTTTAACGGTTACTTTTTCTTTAGTAAAAAGAGCTTTCTTTAACCCTTATTTCTTTATAGCTTCGATAGTACTTTAAGGAGCCCTATGTTTTTATAGCAAATCCTATACTTACTTTCTTTTACGTTAACGATATTATTATTATATTTCGTAAGGAAGATAGAAAGGAAGCTAAGGACTTTATATCTTATCTTAAAAAGACGTATTCCCTTACTAATAACGGCACCCTAACTTTCTTTTTAAGATTACGTATTATCTAAAACTAATAGCTTCGAAAGCTTTATATTAGCTAGTTTACTTTTATTAATAAAATATATAATATATATAACCTTAACCCCTTTATTTTAAAAGAGTCCCCTTTTTCTATTTTTAAGACTTTAAAGAAAAATATAGCTACTATATTTTATAAAGAAATCTACTACTACTAATCTCCTATAAGGTCTATTAATTGTTTAGTAATTTCTATAAGACCGGATATCTTTAAAGCCTTAAACACGCTCGTGGAATTTATATAAAATCCTTCTTAGTAATATACGCAGCTAGTAAAGTCCTTTATTTCCTACCTTTATTTCTCACGCTATTTTAGCATCGAACTTTTTAATACCGAAAGCTTAAAGCTACTTACTTATATAAATATAGCTTTTATAAACAACCTTAAGACTAGAAAATCTAGTTAAAGATACGTTATAAGCCTTTTTAACGGACTTATTGCTTAGTTTACTAAGAAGTAATATATAGTTACTACCTTTTTTATAAAAGTAGAGCTTTTAGCTCTCTTAAATACGGTAAAAGAACTTATCTTAATTTTACGCCTCTTTTTTAATATCTTCCTTAAACTATATATTCGAATCCTTATAATTTTCCATAAGAATAAATAAACTATACGCCTCGTTACCTTAAAATTCTTAAAGATTAAAACGGCCTTAAAGCACGTTGATATCTATAACTACTAAGCTAAGTAGGAATTCCTTCGGAATATATTTTCTATCGATTTTATCCCCTTAAATTAATAAGTAATAAATAGTCTTACTAAATTAATACTAAAATAACGCTTCTTAAAATTTCGAATATAGCTTTATCTTATTAATATTATAGACCTTTACCCCTTATCTTTTATAAACTTTAACTTAAAATAGCTATTTAAGCTATTTAAGTCTTCCCCTTTTAATAAGTCTCGACTTAAAGAGGTATATTATATCTATTCTTAAATATAGTAGTAAATACGCTATAACTAAATTATAGTAGTTATAGTAGTAGTAATAATAATAATAGTAGTAGTAGTAGTAGTAGTAGTAGTAGTAGTAGTAGTAGTAGTAGTAGTAGTCGTAGTAGTAATACAAGCCTTTTTAAGGCTTTTTTTAATTTCGGCCTTTTTAAGACTTCCCTTAATTTTTTAGCTACGTATGAACTAAAAGCTCTTTTACCTTTTAGTATATAGACCTTTTTTAGACCTCCTATTAAATTAAGATTATTTATTATTCGTTGTTATTTATTAAACTATTTATTATTACCGTGCTTATTTTAAATCACTCCTTATTATATATAGGCTATTAAATAGCTACTAAAATAATAAAATAAGAGCTTTACTACCTAGTTACTTATTCTTACTTTTTATCTACGAGCTAATTCTTTTTATATAAATTGCTCTCTTACTAAATACCTTAAACAAGCCTTCTTTACGTTTAAGAACTCTTTTAATAGTTAAAGGCCTAGCTTTTTTTTAAGTTAAACTTACTTATAACTTTGACTAATATTTTTCTAACTATTATATCATTAAAAAGGTTTAGTAAAACTCTTCCTTACTCTTAAAGTTATTATACTTATTAAGCGTACTTTCCTTAGAATTACTTAACATCTTATTAAACTTAGTTTATAAATTTCCCTCCTTTCTTTTATACCTTATGTTTTATAACTATAATTAAAGGCTATATTAAGTAATAAACCTTTTTTTAAACCTTTTCCTTATATAAAAGTGTTTATGCCTTTTTATAGCATTTTACTTATATTTTTCTACTTACTTTATATAAAGTTCTTTACCCTTTTTTTTTCTACTTATTAAGGGCTAGCGTATACTTAGTTTAATAGCACGTTGCTAAATAATTGTTTTTTTAAAGATAAGGAAAAAAAACTTTATTTAAGCTATATAGCTCCTTACTTATAAGTATCGCTTAAACGGCTTATACTTAAGTTAAGTTTTAGCTAAGTTTTAGTAAAGTCTTATTTAACTTCGGCTATATATTAGCTTAACTTTAAGGTATTTACTATAGTTTAACTATAGCTCTTTTTATAGCATAGCTTATAATACTATTCTCTTTTTAAGGTATTATATAGCGGTATATATTATATTAATACCTCGCCCTCCGTCTTATACTTACTATTAATCGGTATAATCGTCCTTTTTATACTTACGCTATACTTACTATTTTGCATTAACGTATTTTATAAAATAATATCGTATTATAGCATAAAAACGGTATACGCTTGCCTTTTTATATTATTATATTACTTTTAATAACGCTAAGGCGGTATAATATACCTCCTCCGCTTACCGCTTTAATTAATACTTAAGGCACGTTTTGCCTTCTTACCGCCCCCGCTTTTAAAGTATAAATACTTCTTTTTTTCTTTAATTACTAATTTTCCTTAATTACTAATTTTCTTATAGGCGCGCTTACTTTTATAAAATGTTTAACTATCTAACTATAAAAAAACATTGTGCGCTAGTTATTATATAAGAGGATAATTAACGTATATAGTAGATTTATACTTTAATAGCCTCCTTATCTTAATATACCCGGTATAAGAGATACGATAGTAAAAATCCCGCGTATATACTATAGTAAAAAACCTATGCCTTTATTAAAAATCGAATAAGGTGCGATGCGGAAGCCGGGCTTATAACTAGTAAAAAAGCAAAATAAGCGCAGTATAGGGCAGGTATATAGCTGTAAGTAAGGGGATTATAAAAGTATAGAAAGTGTGTAAAAAAGTAAGGAAATAGATAAGATATGTATATATTGTTTTAAAGATAGGAAGTATAAGAAAGAGGAGGAAAAGAGGGTGGAGGACTTTATATAATAAAAGCGGAAAAAAGTTAGGAAAATCCTATTTATAAGCGCGTGCTTTGTTCTATTAGGAAAGGTTTTCTAGGTTTTTCTTTATCGCTTAATATAGTCCTAAAAGATATAGTTGTAAAACACAATATGTATAAGAAAGAGAGGAGGGGAATTTATAAACTAAGTCCGAAAGATATTAAGACAATTCCTAAGACAATACGCTAAGTAAGCGTAATAATATTAAAAGCGGGGAGGCTATTTATTAAAATATTCTAATAACGTAATATTAAGAAAAACGTTAGTAAGGGTTAGGGGTAAGTTTAGCTTAAAGAAAAGCTAGCCTTATAACTATAAAATGTCTAACCGTCTAACTGTAGAAAGAGATTACGCGCTAGTTAATATATAATAAGATAATTAACGTATATAGCGGATTTACACCTTAATACCTTAATAATAGTTTTACCGCGCTACGCTTTAATATATCTATTTTAGCCCCTTATGCTTAATCTCCTACTTACTTAAAAGAGTCTTTTAATATAGCGCCTTTTAGTATACTTAGCGATTATATACTACTGCCCTTATATTAGTTTTTACGCTTATTATTATCGCTTAAAAAGTTAAGCACGATATAAAGTACTATTATATATCGCCCTTTTTACTTTATATATATTAAGTATATAGTATCTCTTAACGCGGATACTTTATAGAAAGTGTATTAAAACAAAGCTTCGCTTTAAGCTTAAAATTATTTTGCTTATTTTTAAGTTTTATTATATTTTTTACTTATATATCCTTCTCTTTACACTTTATATAATATAATACTTATATAATACTAGTATATTAGCAGTAAAGTTACTGCCGGGAACGCGCTTTAAAACTATATATTATAAAGGATATTAAAAAACTAACGTACTAACTTATATATATATATTTTAATTCCTTATAGATATTAACTAGTAAGATAACGCTAATAATAATTAAAATATATAAAGTTAGCGCGTAATATTATTATAGTACGCTAAGCTTAAATATACCCCGATATTGAAATTTAATTTATTAACATCGGCTAGCGATAAGTAGTTCGCTTAAATTAAGTAATAGTTCTTTATATATTTTATTTATATTTATACTATATTTTAACATAACTTATTATATCTTATCTTTATTTTATTATTATTTATACTTAGTATATATTTATAATATATTTCTTTTATACTTATCGTTTAAAATCGTTTTTATATCTATTAAGCCTAGCTTAAAACTCTTTTTTTTCTTTTTTTTCTTTTTTTTATCTACGTTATCTTTTTTATCCTGTTTCTTACTTTTTAGCTCTAGTTATTATTATCCCTTTGCTTTAACCCTGTTATTTTTTATAGTATTACTATACTTTTCTTAAAACTCTTTTAAAGCAATTATATTTTAAAGGTTATTTATTAGCTATAAAGTTAAGTTAGTATCTTTATACTATTTTCTAAAGACATATCGTTACTTATTATTTTAAATTTATTTTTCCTAGGCTTATTAAATCTTCTTTATAATATACTCCGGCTTATTATCCTTTTAAATTACTTTAGGTACTTAGAAGTTATTAATTATTTAGCTAAGTAAAAAGTTATTAGCTATATATTTAAGAAATCTAATATAAAGTCTTTTATATACTCCCCTTAGTATATTAAGTTTTATTATATATAAGCTAACTAACTTTATTATAATATACTTTAAGTATAGCTAATTAAGCTTTTAGTAAGGCTTATTTATAGTATATTTCCTTATATTTAGCTTTCCTTTATTTTTAACTTAAATTCTTTTTATTAGCGCGTGTATTTAGTTCGCTTTCTTTTTGTACTTAACTTAAAACGTAGTAATAGCGATTTAAAGAAAGTTAGTAATCTCTTTTCTTTTTTATATAAGGTGTTATATACTTTTTATATTTAATATAAGCAGTTTTTCCTTTTATATAATTTAAATAAGCTTAATTCTATAACTATATATTGTAAAAAAAAGCTTATACTTATTATTAATACTACTTAGTTATTAAGTGCCGCTTAAGCATAAAGTAGCTATACCTTTTAGTTATTTTACTTATAGTAAATATATATATAGAGGTAAGCTTATACTTTTTAGTTTATACGCTTTATCGCTTTATTAAATTAGAGGTAGTAAGCTAAACTTAGTTTTATTTAAACCTTACTTTATTTATAGATTTTTTGCTAAAATTACTTTATTTAGTTTACCTTTTAATTAAAGATAATTAACTTTAGTATCTTATAAAAACTGAAATAGAATAATAAAAACTTTATAGCGTATATTATTACTCTTTTTATTAGTATTACTTTTAGTATTATTCCTTTTATTAACTTATTTATTATTACTTAAAGGTATTTTAAGCCCTTAATCTTAGTTAAAAGTAAATGAATTATAAAGTCTATTATTAAAAAGATAAATAGCTATTAAAAGGGCAGTAATAGCTAGAAAAGCTTTTTTTAAAGTTATCTTTAAATATAGCTTTTATTATTTAGTTTATAGTTTGCGATAAATCGGCATACTATTAATAACTAGCCTAGCTAAAGGAACTTTTAAGCTAATATTATAAGCGTCTTTTTACGTCTTAAGTATCTCTTTATTATTAAGTTATATATTTACCAAGCGATTAATACTTAAAGCTTATTTAGCTTCTTATTTTCTTTTCCCTTAAAATACTTAGCTTTATATTACTAAACCCTTATTATTTTTCGTACGATAAGTAATAAGGTATAATTTATCTAATTTAAATTTACTAGTAAGAAAGGGAGAGGAAGACTTAGTATAGACTACTAAACTAAATAAAGTAAAAGTATCTTTTTATGCGGATTTTTAAAGTTCAAACTAGCTTAAGAAAAAGAAAAAAAGAAAGGAAAAGAGTTAAAGGAAGGAAGAGGAAGGACCTCCTTTTATATATTTTTAAGGCTACTAAAAGGCTTTCTATTTATATACTTTTATATACTTTTATATACTAATCTATAATTTATACCTTATATACCTTATAAGGTTACTAAACTACTTTTTAAGCTAATAAAAATAGCTTACACTATCTTTATTATTAGTAATAAGTAATATACGCTTTATTACTTACGATTAGCTTATAAGACTATATATCCTTATTTTAAAAATTTTACGAGATTCTATCCTCTTTTAAAGGGAGGCCTCTTATCTTAGCTTTATGCGAAGTATTAGTCGATTATATAAGGTATTAATCGATTGATTTAGTACTAATCTTATTTCTAACCGAAGCTAGCTTAAGCTAAATATAAGCGTATCTAGCTTATACCGCTTATAGCTAATACTAGCTATCTTTAACTATTAAGCTATATCGTCTTTCTTTAAAACTACTAGTATTTACTTTAATAGTTATAACTTATAACTAGCGGTATCTACTATATTAGTTACTCCTTTATATTTAGCAGTATTTACTTTACTAGATATTAGTACTTTTTATACTTAGGACTACTAACGGAATAAGGTCTTTATTATATATTCCCCTTTTTAAGGTCTTTTTAAACTTAAAAGAATAAACATTATTTTCTTTTAAAGGTTATTCTTAACCTTTTAAAAGCTAACTAAATAATTAAAGAAATCTTATTTTAAAGAAAGTAACCTTAGGAATTCTTTAAAGAAAATCCTAATCTTTTATTTTTATAGATCTTTTATAAAAAATCTTATTTAGATTTCCTTTTACTTTTATTATTTAAGGGTAGTAAAGAAATCCTAGCTTTAAGAAGCTAATACCTTTACTTAAGGGTTTTATTAATTAAAATCCTTAACTTTTCTTAAAGCATTTTTTAAGTGCTTTATAGGTTCTTAAGTATTATTTAAATTAAGATAGTCCTTTTACTTTACTAAATAAAAGTATTCCTTATTTTCTATCTTCTTAGCGAGTATAGTCTTTACTATATATTTGCTTTTTTAAACTCTTTTTAAGTCTAAATCTCTTACTACCCTAGCCTCCTTTTAAGTTAGCTTTAGTAAAGATATATAAAAAATAAGGTATAGAAGTAGACTAATTAAACGTTTTAACTTATAGTTAACTTTTCTTATTTTCTCTATAACTTTTAAAGGTCTTATCTTTTTATAATTTAAAAACTTATTAAGTTTATTAATCTTAAGATTCCTTATAAGAAGATATATATTATTGCCTTTAGATAAAGAAGGTTTTAAAAACTATCTCTTATCGTAATAATATAATATCTTCTTAATAATATATTTTAATTTTAATTATATAAATTTATATAAGCTAATTAACTACTTTAAGTTTAATATAGCTTTTTCGGCTAAAACTTCTTTAAGTAAAGAAGACTTATAAGCTTTAAGTATAAAGCTATTATTTGCAAATACTAAAGCATTTTTAATAGGCTTAAACTAAGAGGTATTATACGCTAACTATATTATAGGCAATTTAAAAAGCTAATTCTCCTACTAATAATTTATATAGCTTTTAAGATATTGCTTAAGCGTTTAATTTAATCGTTTTATAATTCCGTTTATAATAAGGTAAAAAGCAGTAAATAATTTATACTTTATACTTAAAGCTTATATTAAACCTTATTAAAAATTCGTAATAGATTTTTAATCCTTATTTTAAATAATCGAACTTAAAAGTCCTCGATTAGCTATAATATATCTTATAAAAGTATAAGATAACTTATCTACGTTTATAGCTTTATATATTAAAATAAAATAGTTATACTTTGTAAAACAATTAAATTATAACTAAAATAAAATCGTATTTTATATTAGGTATAAGATTTATAAACTTTAGTAATTTCGTAATAAAGTCTAAGGCTATAAAGTCTTAAGGTCTTAAAGAAATCTTTAAAGGAATTAAGTTACTATAAAGCTTATATCGTATAGCCTTAGTTTTATTATATACTTTATATAACTTAATAACTCCTTAGATTTTCTTATAAAGGTTATAAGCATTATAATAGTTTTTGATTCTATTATATAGTTTCGTAATACCTTAATATCTATATAAAGAATGTGAATAAAGATCCGTTATAATCGTTTTCTTAGTCTTTAAGGTAAGAAATAGCTTATTTTTATAAAACGCTATTTTTCCCTCCTACTTAAGATTCTTATATCCTTTCTTATTTAGGTTTTTATAAGAATTCTTAAGTAATTTTAAAGTAATAAGATCTCTTTATACGTTAAATAGTATATATAACGTCTTTAACTTTAAATTATTATTATTTTTTAAAAATAATAAGGTCTTTTTATAAGGCTCTTTTTATCGTTAAGGTCTAGTTATTAGCTAATTGCGTTAGCTTAGTTATTCTTAAAACCTTTTTTATAAATATGCTTATAATAAAATTTTAAAAGGAATTTAGCCTATCTTATTTACCTAGCATTTAACTATTAGATTATAGTAAAATAACTTATATTCTTATAATCCGTCTAAACCTTAAGTTTATATTTATTCCTTTAGATATAATATCGAAATTCTTTAAAAGCGTGTATAATAGCTAAGAATTCTTTATTTTAAATCGGGTAGTAAATCTTAATAGTTACTGGCTTTTTTAAATAAAACGCAATAAGTTTAAGAATATTATTCTTATTACGCTAGCTTTACTACGCGCTTAATATAAAATTAAAAGTATCCGTTTTTTACTTTAACGGCTACTCTATATTATAGGTATTAAATATAGGTTTTTTATAAAGTAATCTTTTAATCTTTTTAAAACCTTTATCTGCTTTAAAGTTCTACTTAAAAGGTTCTGTTTTAGCTTTTTTTAATATAGATTATATTAGTATAATTATCTTAAAAAGGTCCGATATAAACTTCTTATAATAATTTCTATATCTTATAAAGTTTTAAATTTACTTAATATATATAAGAATTAGCTAATCTTTAATTATAGCAATCTTTTATAAGTTTATCCTTATATAAAAAGGAGTAATTATATACCTTAAGAATTCTACTTTTTATATATAAAAGCTGCATTTCTTTAGTAAGATATATAAGCTAGCTTTTCTTAATGCTTTTAGCACTATATAAACTTTCTTATAGTGCTGCTTTAGCGTATGAAAGTATATAAGAATATTATTTAAATAAGCTATGTAGAAACGGTTTAACTACGGATTAATATACTATTAATTCTCTTTAAAAGGTTACCGGTATATTAGTTAATTTTAAAAGCATAATTAAAAATTCGTAAAGTCCGTATTGCGTTCTAAAGGCTATTTTAAATTCGTCTCTTTCCTTAATACGTATTTAGCTATAAGCAGATTAAAGGTTAACCTTAAAATACTAATACCTATTAGCTAATCTATCTCTTATTTTGCTTATAAAAGGTAACGGAGTTTAGTCGTTTATTATATCGTTATTTATCTCTTTAAAATTAATATAGAGTTCAATTTCTTTTTTATCTTTATTATTCTTTAAAGTAAATAGTAAAGGAGCTTTATATTTTAATAAAAACCTTTTAATATAACCTTTTTATAGGTTTTTATTAATATATTCTTTTAATAACTTTAAATACTTTTTATTTAAGTTATATATTTTCTAGCATCTTAGCTTAAAGCCTTCTTTTAACTTAATTTCGTAATCCTAACTACCTTTTAGTAATAGGTTATCTTTAGTTAGCGGCAGAAACATATCGAAATATCTCTTTAATATATTTCTAGGTATTTTTTAATTACTATCTTTAAGGTGTTTTAAGATAATAGTACCTTTTAGCTATCTTATATACTATATTTACTCTTTAAGATATTTTAAGCTAATAGTACCCTTTAAACACTATAAACTATTTTTATATATCTTATTTTTAATTTTCTTTTTATTCCGTTTCTTAATCTTATCTTTCTTCTTAAGGTATTACTACTTAATATCCTTTAAGGTATTTAATAGACTTTCTCTAAAAAAATTATAAGTAGCTTTATAATTATCTTTAAGGTATTTAGTTTCTTTATTAAGGTTTAGCATTATTATCGCGTATATTATACTAGTCGTAATTATATTATCTTTAGTCGCACTAGTCGTCTTATTGTTTTTTATTACGATATTTATAAGTATGATATTTATATCTATATAACAAGCTTTCTTATCTTTATTATTAATATTTCTTTTATAGTTATCGTTAAGTATTGCTATATTAAAATTATTTTAATGTTTCGTTTTAAGGTTATTCTTTATTAAACTATTAAGAGAAATATTTAAGGTATTATCTTTAAACCTTAAAAGGCCTTTATCTTAATCTATTATAAGATTATATTTCTATAAAAAGGGTAGTCTTAATATAATATTATAGCTAAGAGCTAAGACGTTAAAAGAATCTTTAAAGTTATAAATCCTTATTATATACATTAGAGGATTAGTCTTTAGTATAATCTTATTATTATTATACTTTAACGGTAATTCTTTTCTTAATAGAAGTATATAAGGCTTATGTTTTCTTTTATAATATAATTTTAAACGATGTACTGTTATAGAGGAAATATAGCTACTTTTCGCACCGTAATTAAGTAATACGTTAAGGCAATATCCTCTTAATTTTAATAAAAAGGTTATTTTTATACTTCGAGAATTATTATTTAACGTAAGTAAGTTCTTTTTACTAAGAGATAGTCTTATTATTTTTAAGCTTGTTAGGTTTTTACCTTATTTACTAACTTCTTAGTAAATCTTAATTCTTTTTATAAAATTAGTTTATTTAAGTAACTAAGCTACTTAATAGCTTTAAAAACTAAATTCTTACTAGCTTTATAGTTCTTAACTACTTTACTAATAATATTAATACCTTCTCCGCGATTTATTTCTTTTTATTTCTTTTAGTTATTAATTTCCTCTTACTAAGCTTTAAGTTAGTTTTTAAGCATACTATTTAAAAATTACTCAGCCTTATATAGTATTTT
Organism: Ophiocordyceps robertsii; assembly: GCA_027405785.1. Lineage (NCBI taxonomy): Eukaryota > Fungi > Ascomycota > Sordariomycetes > Hypocreales > Ophiocordycipitaceae > Ophiocordyceps > Ophiocordyceps robertsii. The sequence continues at coordinate 30,763 of JAPEBW010000848.1, forward strand.
TAAATTATTAACCTTATTATATAAGTTATAATTTATCTCGAAATACTTACTATAATGTCTAAACATATCTTTAATAGCTAAGTAAAGGAAATCTATATCTTCTTTAAGCTTATTAGCTAGCTTTTTTCTTTTCTTAAGATTATTTTTATCTTTAATTAAATTAGTAATATCTAGAAAAAGAGATATATAATCTTCTTCTAGCTTAATAATCTTCTTTATTAAAGCTAGGTTACTGTCTTAAAAGTTTTTAATAGTCGTTTTATTATACTGCTTAAAAAGTAAAAGTCATTTAATTTTAATTTAGTTATCGGTATTTTTATAAATAAGTTCCTCTTTATTAGCTTTGATATCCTCTTTAAGGTTTTTTTATAAAAACCTTAATATTAAAAGTAAGTTCCTTAGTTGTTATAGTAAGTTTATTATAAGTTTTCTTTAGTTTAGGAAACTAGCTGCTTCCTTACTTATTTAAGAGGTATAAAAGGTAATTATTTTTATAGTGTTTAGTCTTAAAAAGCTACTTATACGCGTTATCCTTAATAATAATAACTATGTTAAGATATTTTATAAAAGGAGTATAAGGCTTATTACTATCTTTTTTCTTAAAAAAAGACTCTTTATCTATTTCTTTTAATTTAAAGTCTTTAAGATTATAACTTTCCTTTATATTTAAGGGCGTAATGTTCGTATTAAAATAAGGAGTGTTTTTATCGTCTTTATTAATAGTCTATAAAACAGTTCCGTGCTTGAAATTATTCTTAGTCTTAAAAGCATTCCTTTATTAATTATTTAAGCCTTTAGCATTTATTTTTATTTTAGGTTCTTTTTTATAAAAACCCTTTATAAGCAAACTAGTCTTAAATAGACTAAGAGTTAGTATTATAAGCTTAGCATTAATCTTTTTAGTATCTTTAATTAAAGGTAGTAGTAAAGTATATCGCGGATTATAAGCTAAGAGGGCATAATTTTCGCAAATAAGTATATTCCTTCCTTTAAAATTTTTTTTTCTTTATATAATCTCTTATATTATAGCCTTTCTTTATATAGTTAAAGTATTAAATAGCTTCTTTAGCGGGCTTTAGCAGGCTTACCTTAAGGGTATTTAAGTTTATTGCGTTACTTAAGTCGCGTTATCGCTTTTTATTGTTTTTCTTTATAACCTTACTAAGAGTTAAACGGTATTTTGTTTACTATTAACGTTTATATTACCTATTATCTATTTAGACCGCTAAACTAGTATAGTCTCAAAGCGTCTTTAGCTTATCTAAGCGGTAAATCTCGTCTTTTACTTCTTCTTTAAGACCTTTATAAAAAGTCGCTATAAGAGTATTATTTTTTTATTTTAGCTAAAAGGTTATCTATCGGAATTAAGCTATATTAGCTAATAAGAACGTTACCTACTTAAGGCTTTTTAATTTCTACTTTGCTAATCGTTGCTTTTTTATAATTCCGAACGTTTTTTATAAAGCTTCTTTAAAGTTATTAAAATTCTTAAAAATATTCTTTATCTTAAAATTCCTATCTTTAAGAGTATTATCTATATAGTCCTTTAAAACCGGTTTTAACTATATTATAGCTAGGCCTTATAAGTAATTAGATATTAATATAACTTTAACTACTTCTTAATTTATTATAGTAAGATAAAACTAAAAATAAGTTTTAAGAAAGGTAATAAACTTTTATAGCTTAGCTAATTCTTTAATATAAGGTTTAAAAGCCTTAATCTTTAAAATAAAACTACTATATATAAAGCTTTTAAAAGGATAAGAAAGCTTTAAATGCCTTAAACTAGCTTATAGCTAATTAGTTAGCTATAGTATCGCAAAAGTAGATATTTCTACTTTTAATTATTATAATTAAATAAACGTATTTATAATAATACCTTTCTTTACTTAATAACTTAAAGAATATACTAAGTATAAAAATATAAAGTATTTTTTAACGGAGCTATTAAGTCTGTAAAGATTCTTATAAGCTAGTTTTATTATGCTAAAACCTTATTATTTCTCGTATAATAAGTAGTAAGGTATTTCTGAATTTAAATTAAATTTACTAGTAAGGAAGGGAGAAGAAGACTTAGTATAAACTACTAAACTAAATAAGGTAGGGGTATTTTATTATACGGATTTCTTAAGTTAAAACTAGCTAAAGAAGAGGAAAGAAGGAAAAGAAAAGAGTTAAGGGAAGGAGGAGGAAGGACCTTCTTTTATACATTTTTAAGGCTACTAAAAGTCTTTCCTTTTATACGCTTTTATTTGCTTTTATATACTAATTTATAATTCATACTTTATATAACTTATAAAGTTATTAAACTACTTTTTAAGCTAATAGAAATAGCTTACGCTATTTTTATTACTAGTAATAAGTAATATACGCTTTATTACTTATAACTAGCTTATAAGACTAAATATCCGTATTTTAAAACCTTTTAAAAGATTCTATTCTCTTTTAAAAAAAGGCCTCTTACTTTAGCTTTATATAAAGTATTAGTTAATAATATAAGGTATTAGTTAATTTATTAAATACGAATTATATTACTAGCTAAAGCCAGCCTAAGCTTAATATAAGCGTATTTAGCCTATACTACTTATAGCTAATACTAGCTATCTTTAACTATTAAGCTACATCGTCTTTTCTTATAATTAGCGGTATTTACTTTATTAGTTACTTCTTTATATTTAGCGGTATCTACTTTACTTAATATTAGTACTTTTAGTACTTAGGATTACTAACGGAATAAGGTTTTTATTATACTTTACTTAGTATTTATAAGCGGTCTTTAAAGTTAAAACGCCTTTTTATATAAATTATATACTTATTTACTTAAACTTTTAATTATTATTTTAGTATAAGCGATTAATCGCTTTTTTATCTTACTTAAAATACTACTTAATATTTTTTATTCTTTTATAATATCGAAATTTACTACTTTTATATCTATTATTTATTAAATATATAAGCCGGCTATACTTGTTTTTTAAGTATATATTAGCTTAAATTTAAGTTAATTTGTAGCTAAACTTTACTATTATTTACTTTATCTTTAAGTTTATATATAAGGTTACTTATTTTACTTATATAAGTAATTAACTTTATATATTTCTTCTTTACTTATATTATTATTATAATATACTCTTTTTATCTTAATTACTAGAAAAAGTTTATATACTTCCTAGTTTAAAGTACTTAATATCTTATTATTTACGCTCTATTTAAGATTAATTAAACTATATGTTTTATTTCTTTCTTCTTTAATATACCCGCCGGCTACTCTTAATTATAGTATAATAATACGTTAAGTACTATTATTAACCTCTTAAGGCAGTATTTCAATATAAAGTTATATAAAGCAAGTTTTATTGCTTATTTACTTTACTTTTTATTTAACTTTCTTTTTATTATAAAGTACTTTAAGTTCTTATAGTTTATTTGTATTATAAACGCTAGTATATTATATAATTTTGTTCTTTTAAAGTTTAAATATCTCAAAATTATAAGTAGCTTTTTTTTATAAATTAAATAACTACATACCGCTATATTTAGCTATTTTTAAAAAAAAGATTACTAAGTATTATATTTTATTTAGCTCTACTTATATTATTAACCCGTCTATATCGTATTTTAAATAGTCCGCTTTTAAGTCTATTTCTCTTTTAAAGTTATGTAACTATAGTATTAGTATATTATAAAACGCCTTTTAAATAAATTTAAACATAGCTTCGTACTTATTAGTTTTTAAAAAAGTTATAAACCTTTTATAAAGACTATTTTAATATTACGAGGCTTTAGTATAAAGTAAGATAAAAATATAATAGTAATTGATAAACCTAAGGACGCTTAGAACGCTTTTTATATTTTAAAGTTCTTACTATATTTTAATTGCTTAAATTCTTTTAAGGTTATATTAAACTTTACCCTTAGCTTATATAATAAAACATAAGTACTTTACTCTTTTTATTATAAAATTATATTTTACTAAGTTTAGTATAAGGCTTACTTTTTATAGCTTTTTAAGCACTTTTATTACTTCCTCTTTATAATTTAAAAAAGATTTATTAAGTAAATTAGTATAACATCTATATATACTATAGTAAACTTATAAAGGTAATCCTTTAATACTTAATTAATATAGCGTTTAAAGGTAGTTAGCGTTTTAAAAAAGCTAAATAAGTATACTTACTACTAAAATAAATTAAACCTTATCTTAAAGGCTATCTTAAACTTATAGCGTTCTAAAATTTTAATCTTATAAAACGCGAAAATAGTATTAAGCTTTTTAAACTAATATACCTTTGCTAATATTTATAATATTTATATAATTAATAGTAGCGCGTATTAATTACTTTTTATAATTATATTTCAGGCTTAATAATTATAGTAAAAGTATAAGTAGCTATTAAACTTTCTTATAAATAATACTAGCGCTATAGCTAATAAGCTACTTAAGTAAAGAAAGTTTACTTTTAATAACTCGTTAAAAGTCTTTTAAAAAATAAGGAGCTTTTCCTTTAATTTACTATATAAAGGCCCTTATAATAGTAGTAGGTCTTTACCGTTTTTACTTAAAGTAAGATAAATCTTATAGCTTATACTTAGTTAAAAGAAAGTTCCTTAAGTGCTTTTATAAGTATAAAAAGGTTTAAGTAAGCTTATAGTGCTAAAGCCGGGATATAATCCGCTAAGTTAATTAGCGTTTTTAGTTAAAAGGCCCTTTTTATTTTTTTTATTATAATTACTTTTACGTTTAACGCTTTTCGCCGCTTTAAGCTATCTTTTTAAGCTTTTTCTTAATAATACTCTAATTTAAAGATTAAAGCGCTTATTAGTTTTGCTTTTTAAAGACCCGCGATCTTTATAGCTTTTTTAAACTTTTAAAATCTAATTTAAATTCTTATTTTTCTATGCTAAATTCTATTCCTCCCGGCGCTATAAACTGCCTTATTCCTTTTTATTAATAGTCTTATTAAAAATATATTATAGCTTAGCTTCGTTATTTTATAAGCAAATATTTATTTTAAATGCTTATTTATTTCTCTTTAAAACGCTATAATTCCTTTTATTTAAAGCGTTGGCATATACTTTTAAAAACGCTATAGCCACCTTTTTATCTTATTTATAAAAGGTATTTATAGCTTTATTATTATACCTTTACTTACTATAATACAATAGTTATACTTATATTTATAAGCGTATTAAGCCCCTTTTCCTTATAAATATTAACCTTAAGAAATATTAAGTTAAGTATAAGGTATTAATTAAAGAGCAAATAGGTGTAGAAGAGTGCAGGCTTGTAGCTACGAGTAAGGGGATTATAGAGATATAAAGAGTGTGCGAAAAGGTAAAGAAATATGTAAGATATATGTATATAAGGTTAATGATATATCTAAGGTAAAAGAGGGACTAAGGCCTCCTTATATAGACAATTCCTAAGCTATAAGTAACTTAAGTGATTTGGAAAAGAGCCCCCTGTCTAGCGCAGTTATGCATAGTAGGCTAATAGCTGTTATTAGGTCAATATTATATTTATAAGCCTAGGGATTAATTCCGTAAGGAATACGAGGTGGCGCAGCGACTTAGCACGGATTATATATATAGTCTCTATACACACCTCTTCCTAATCTGTTTATATCTTGCTTATATATCGGTGGAATAATATATGAAAATACATATAGTATGTAGAATTGTATAGCGGATCTTATATATATTTCAGCGTATTTATGTTATGTATTATTCATGCTATATTTAGCATATAGGCTGCGGGAGAGTATATTTTACTCTCTTATAGCCTCCTTTAAAAGGTACTTATAGTATATAAGTGCGCTTTAGACATACTAACTAAAGTAAAGTAAAAAACCTTAAAATATGGAAAAATTCTTTCTTTATAGCTTAAGAAAACCTATTTTTATAAGGAAAAAAACTTAAAGCTTTTTAATCTTCTTTAAAGGGAAAAACTTATTATATGTTTTAAGTAAAACCTCTTTATTTATTTAAGGAAAACCTTTATATAGGTAAAAACCTTAGGTTATAGAGAGGAAAGCTAAAGAAAGCAAGAAATAGCTAAAAACCTCTATTATAGGAATTA
>JAPEBW010000849.1:0-36784 GCA_027405785.1 Ophiocordyceps robertsii
GACGTATTTGCCGAACAGCTCTTGAAATTACCAGGCAAGAAAATTTCAGAACATGTGGTGCGTCGCTCCGCCCTTGTCCGCCGCGGCTGGCTCCCTCGGGAGTCGACGTCGGCTGCACCGAAAGCTGCAAAGGCCCGAAACAGAATCAAGCGCCGACGCGTGGTTGAGCGACTCGGCTTCAAAAGGCCTCCTCCATCCCTCGACCCTCGAGCTCTTCAACCGCGCCCTCCACCTCCTCCTCCCCTCCCGGTTCAAGCCCGTCGACGCTGAGACAAGAGTCGGCTATCCCGCGACAGGCCCCTTGCAATCAAAATGGTCCGTCTGGCGTCCATCCTCGGGGGCTTCGTGTCCCTTGCTGCCGTCGTGGCGGCCACGCCTGTCCCTGCAGCAGAGCTCGAGGACCGAGACATTGCCATCTTGGGCAGATCCAACGACTGGTCCTGCAAGAGCACCGTCTACCCCAACCCCGTCATCCTCCTGCACGGCCTCTTTGCCAGCGAGAAGCTCGACCTCAACTTTGTCGAGGCTTGGCTGCGCCACAAGGGCTTCTGCACCTTTGCCGTCCTCTACGGCTCCTTCACCCCCAAGCTGCCCATCCTCGGCGGCCTCAAGCCCATTGCCGAGTCGTCGCTCGAGGTGGCCGCCTTCATCAGGGAGGTGCACAACCGCACCGGCGCCGAAAAGGTGGACATTGTCGGCCACTCCGAGGGCGGCTTCCAGGCCCTCTACGTGCCCAAGGTCCACGGCCTCGGCCCCATTGTCGACCAGATCATCGCCATCGCCCCGCCCACCCACGGCACCGACATCTCGGGCCTCTACAACCTGGCCTACCTGTTTGGCAAGTTCAGCCACGACGCCATCAAGAACCTCCTCTCCGCCGTCGGCTGCGGCGCCTGCAACGACCTGACCGTCGACGGCGCCGCTGTCCTCAAGCTCAACGATGGCAAGCCAATTGTCCAGCCCGGCAACACCGTCACCATCATCGCCTCCCGCTACGACGAGATTGTCACGCCCCCGACCACGTCCTTTGTCCAGGAGCCCGGCGTCCACAACATCTACGTGCAGGACTACTGCCCCATCGACCCCGTCGGCCACATTGGCGTCTCGGTCGATCTCAACGTCTGGAGACTGGCCCTCAACTCGCTCGAAAGGAAGATTGGCCGCAAGTTCTTTTGCCTGTTGGGACCGCCCGGCCGCTAACGCCCCTCTTTGTGCGTCGTCTTGGGCCGCAGTTCGCCGCCTCATGCTCTTTTCTTTCCGAATTCCCGCGTTGTTAAGCGAGCCGCGGGGGTTTTGCCACTTTGCTTTTTACGAGAAACGTCCAAAAAATCAGGTGAGAGGGGTGGGGTGGGGGGTTCCCTTTTCTGTTTCGTGCTGAAGCCCAGCCACATTGATAGTCGCCTTTCGTGCTGGCCACGCCATGTGTCACTGCTGGCTGATGAGAGCTCCCTTGCCGAGTTGAGGACTGGTTTACGCTACGTGTAATTATCTTCATCAAAACCATTCTTGGCTCTGGATTCCCTAAGCCGAGCTTCTAAATCTTGTCATTCTTCACCACGAGTCCCCTTTTGTGTTGGCCGACGTTTCCCCCAAAGCCCCGGGGGGCATCAAGCCTATAGGCAAGAAACGGAGGAGACTGTAAACAATGAGTCTCTGGGAATATGTCCTAAGAATGCCCTCGTCCGTCTCCTCTACACTCTGCACGATACACGCCTGCAGCATAAGCCAAAAGTCACGCCCTTGTAGGGAGTTACCCGGGTCCGTCCAAGCCCCGGCATGAGTTCTCGCCAGCGTCACCACCCCTTCAAAAAAACCCGCCGCCCGTCGCCGCGACCTCGCGCGACCTCCGGACCTGGTGCTTCAGCTTCCTCATCTCCGACCGCCGCCTCTTGGTCCGCTGCTCGCCGTCTTCGCCCGGCCGCAGCCCGCCAAACGCCTCGAGCGCCATCAAGTCGGCCAGGAACCGCCGTATCCGCAGTCCCGTCCGACCCCGGACAAAGGCATCCACCTCCTCGTCGCAGGCAGCAGACGCCGCCACGTGCAGCCCCCGCAGCACATCGCGGTCGGCAATGTCGCGGTCTTCCGCGTCTGCCTCGTCCGAGGCGACGCTCCCGCGGATCGACGACGTTCTCCTGGGTATGTTGGGCGGAGCGACTGCCCGAGAGGGGACGCCCCTGCTGCTCCGACAGCATATCCCAATGTGATTGGGATCGTAGCGAGAGACATGTCGCTTCTTCCATTGGATCGAGAGATCTGGCCCTTGGTTGGCGGGCGGAGCCTTGGTCTCCGCAGCTAGTCGAGCCGTCTTCTCCCATTCCTCTTCCAAATTCGGGATCGGCCCGTCCTGGCGCCCCCACGTGCAGGGCAGAGCTGATGTGACATGGCCGTCATCCGCGGCCCCCGATGTTGTCTTGGACGCAGCCCTGCCTGTCTCGCCGCCAAGCAAGCTCTGCCAAGGCCTCGCGGACGGAGCCTCTCGCTCGCGCTTTTTCCTTGTGCCCTGGGTAAACTGGGTCTTGGCTGACTGCGCTCGTGCTGGAAGACCACCTGCGCCACGGTCTTGTCTGCTGCTAGTTTTGGCGCCCTTGCTTGGTGGAAACCCGTTGCGGCGGGCTTTGGCAGGGGGGCGAGTCTTGAGCAACGTTTGCGAGTAGCTCTGCTTCGCATTTGTGCGCGACCTTTGGACGGGCTCAAGCACCGCATCTGCCTCCATCTCTCTGTGCCTCATTCGTATGCCCCGCCCGTCCGACGTGTGTCTTGGGCTCAGGAGGTTGGAATCCAAACGCAATGGTCTCGTCTCGGCAGGCCGTGGAGGTGGCGACCTTGTCGGTGGCGGCATCTTGGAGTTCGGCCCGGCCGCGTCTCCCTGCCGCTTAGCGGTGTCTGCAGGGGCTGGTCTGAAATGCGCCCAGTCGGCATCTGCAGCGTGCTCGTTGTCTTCTCCAGGGAAACAGGGGAGACAATGGGTTTTTGGCTTCTTGGCTTTTGGGGCCCGCTTCTGCCTGCGCACGGGTGCTTCTTCGATGAGCGCATATCTCCATTCGTCCATGTCCCCAGCCGGGGCGAACGAGATTTCTGTGTTGATGCTTGTGCTTGGGGGCCCTTCGTAGTACCCATCCATCTGCGAGGGATGTAGATACTTGTGTCCAGTGGTGTCGGACGGCCGGTAGCGCCGTCCAAGCTGTGAGGCGCCAGCCTTTGGAGCATGGGACGCATCGCGCTGGGCCTGATCTTTGGACGTGACTGCGAGCCCTGCGGCCCGAAATTCTGGACGAAAGGGCATGAGGGCCGACACCGTGCGCAGGCTTTCGCCGGACTTGATGGGATCGGGAGAGGAGCGCACTGTTTTGCCCCTTGCCCCTGTGTCGTCTGCATATCGACGCAGGCCTCTGGTGAAGCAATTCAACGCCTCCCGCTGACTTGAGGTTCTAGACTGTGCATCATGAGCAGGTGCAGGCGGCGAGTTGGACCTTGACGAGTTGCTAGCTCTCCTGTCACCGTGCGTTATGGCAGAAAAGAGACGGATTTGTTGAACAATGGTTCTCGAGATGGCTTCCACCAGTGTAGAGTCGATAGATGTGTGTTTTGATGCCCTGGCCATGTCTGCGGCGGCGTCGCCGAAGCATCGTCGAGCGCTCGACATGGCTCCGTCTTTGGTGGTAGACACGAAGTTGGGTTTGACAGACGCCGGAGGAACTGGAGGAGTGTGGTTCGAGATTGAGCTTGCAGGGCCGGGACGGTTGACATTTTTGGGATGACGCAAATATATGTTGCTGGAGGGCGGGAGGGGAAACGAATCCAGGTCGACTGAAGACACGGAAGTCTCCAATACATTGTCAATTGACGGGGTCTCGTCAACGTGGGGAGGCGGCGGCGCGCCTCGCATGAACTTTGCATTCTTTGCTCTTGTCGAAGAGGAAAAGGCCTCTCTGGAATGCGCTGTTGGGCTGCTTTGCCCCCATGCTGGAGGAGGGCGTTGAGTGCCTGCCTGGCGCAGTCCGCTTGGGCCCTGCAGGTGGCGCGACGGATTACGGACACGGGTAGGACGCCGAGAGACGACGAGGACACGGGAGCGTGGGCGGAGCCTCTCAAATGAGGCGGTTCGTTGGAGAAGAGGACGGTCATGGCGAGAACTTGGTAGCGAAGTGTTTGCCTCGGGAATCGATGCTAGGGTAGCCATCCTGCGTGGGCAGGGGAGCGGTAAAGACGGGACAAGAGCCGTGTCCAAGTGAGGCTATTCAGGGAAAAGACGAGTGTATGCAGCGATGCTGGACAATGGATTGTTTGACGAGGGCGTAAACATGAGAGCCAGCGAACACCTCGTGCGGTATGAGATTGGCAGTCCTGGGCAAGCCTCGGAAAGCCATGGCCTGGAGGAAGCAAGGCCGCCGAGGCAGGCGTTGCCTGGGAGAGATGATGGACATTTCCTGGCGGAGAGGAAGGGCAGCGGCGGGTCTTGCCAGCTGGGGCTGAGGAGGCTTCATCGGCCTCACCTGACGTCCTTGATGCCGGGCGACGAGTAGACATCGAGCTGCCGCCGCCCCTTGCGGAGCAGGTACTCGATGGCAGCAAAGTCGCGCTTGTCGACGGCCAAGCTCCGAGCAAATTCGGCCCTGGTGGAGCATGTTTAGCCACCATTTGCCGAGGTCTGTCGTTGACCAGATCTGCCCATCGGACACTCACCTTGCAAAGGACTCGAAATGGGGGCGTGTGCTCTGGCACGACACTTCAGTATAGGTAGATTCCAGGGACGTGAGATCCCACCACGGTCGCGCTTGCAGCTGCACAGTGAATGGGAGGCAGGGACGTGAGGCGCACCGCTGGTTTCTTGCGGCTCTCGCGGAGGCATTGGCGATAGAGAGCCACGACCTCCTTTTGGAGCCCCGAGAGACGCATGGCGGCGGCTTGTCTCGATGATGATTCTGCTCTGCGGATCCCTCGGCACTTGAAACGGGCGTGGCGGCTGTGACGGAGGCCAAGGGCAAAGTTGGGCCGTCACGGCTATGATGATGTTGCGTGGAAGAGGTTGAAATGGGCTTTGAGGTTGAAGCTGCAGTCGAGATGGCCATTTGTGTGTCAAGTATAGATACGCGGGCTCGTCACCCTTTGAGCGCGTCGAGGCCCGTACCGATACTTGCCTCGCAGCGAATACGTACTGTACCTCCACAGCTCTGCCACCGCACTCCGACATCATCATGAGCAGCATCGAGCCGTCAATCACGAGCCTCATTGGCTGATCAGCTGCCCAAAGATCCGACCATAACTCTGCAGTCCACATTCAATACGATGGCTCTGTTCTCCGTAAGTGTCTGAGACCGAGAGCAGCAGCAGCGGCAGAGTGTTGGACGGCCCGCTGACTCGAAAACGGCATCGCAGCGCCTCGTCCGATTCCTCGCCAAAGACGGGAAAATCTACTACGGCGATGCCGTCGTGACAAGCAGATCCAACGCGTCCAGCTCAACAAAGGCCCGCCTCATTGACGGCGACGTCCTAGGCAAGCACCACGTCACCGACCGGGTCATGGACATCAGCCTCCTGCTGTCTCCCCTCGCGCCGTCGCACGTCGGCACGGTGCGATGCCTCGGGCTCAACTACGCGGACCATGCAAAGGAGACGGGCATGCCGGCGCCCAAGTTCCCCATTCTCTTCTACAAGCCGCCCACGGCACTGTCCGGCCCGGTGGGCCCGATCCCCGTGCATCCCATGGCGCAGGAGGGTTCCGGCCTCGACTACGAGTGCGAGCTAGTCGTCGTCATAGGCAAGAAATGCACAGACGTGGCCGAGTCCAAGGCCCTAGACTGCGTCCTCGGCTATGCCGTCGGCAACGACGTGTCGCACCGGGACTGGCAAGTCAAGCACGGCGGCGGACAGTGGTCCCACGGCAAGGGCTTTGACGGGTGGGCTCCGTGGGGGCCGGCCATTGTCTCGGGCAATGTCATCAAGAACCCCCAGCGGCTCAAGATTTGGACAAAGGTCAATGACGAGAGGCTTCAGGTCAGTAGCACGCCGCCGCTGTGAGCCCGGAATGTCGGACCAAGGTCTCACCCGCTGCGCAGAACGGGACCACGGCCGAGATGATTTTCGGCGTCAAGAAGACGATTGCGCTTCTCAGCCGTGGCGTGACGCTGATGCCCGGCGACCTCATCTTTACTGGAACGTAAGCAGAGCCCTTGTTGGTGATGGACGGCGAGGCCTGCGGCGTCTTGGGCTAATCCTTGGACTCACGCAGCCCTGCCGGAGTGGGCATGGGCCGAAAGCCGCAGTCGTGGCTCAAACACGGCGACGTTGTAGAAGTTGGCATCCAGAACATTGGGACCTGGTGAGTCTCGTCGCGCGCGCTGACGACGTACATGGCTGTGCGAAAGTGCTGACCCGCGTGCAGCACCAACAGGGTCAAGTTTTCAAAAACAAAACCAAAACTAAGGTCAAAGTCGAGAAAGTCCAAGATCTGAACAGACCACGAGCCCTTATACTCGGAGCAAAAGCCGCGACTGACGCAGCGTGAAGCCTCGTCGAGCCCGTGATTCAACGTCAGGAGCACACACAATGCTGCATGTCGAGCAACAACGAATGCGGTCCGCAACTCGGGGCCCAGCCCTTGCTCTTGTTGCGTCGTCACGCTTGAAGCCGTCACTATTGGAGCCGGCGTCTTGATTCTTGTATAGCAAGGGGAGCCATGTTGACTGGCATGGCTTGGACAGGGCCGTTGCGCGCAGCCAAGCAGAATCCCATCTAGGCGGGTACACTCAGTACCTTGAAGAACGTAGATGCGCGTGCATGTATGCGGATCAAGCCCCGCAGCTAGTACCTGAGTCACTAGCAGACACAAGGTACCCATGTGGTGTCCGCTGTTAGTGCACCGCTTGCCTCACCCAACTCCTCAGGAGCGAAAAAAAGTCGCCGTGACAGCCTCAACTCACACTCTCGCCAACCCGAACCATACGGTTGCATCTCGCACCGCAAACCCCAGCCCCAAGCCCCGGGCGCATCGGCCACGCAACACACACGACGGCAGGCGGGCCCGATCGCCCAGTCCCCGATGGCGGCCTCGGCCTCGAGCGGAGCAGCGCCCGCCTCTTCGTCGCAGTGAGTCCTCGCACCCTCGTCCGTCTCCGGGCTGCGCCGCGGACTGAGACCCGCCTCGCAGCCCGCTCAAGATCTTCGACGCGGCCAAGAGGCAGGACAGGTTCCTGTATGCCTGTGCGCCCATGGTGCGCTACAGCAAGGCATGCCCTCCTCCTCTCTCCCTCGTCTTGGCCCCTCGGGGAAGACCCGTTGCGAGCTCATCCTGACTAGTCTGCAGCTTGCGTTTCGACAGACGGTCCACAAGTACGGCGTCGACCTATGCTGGACGCCCATGATTCTCGCCAAGGAGTTCAACCGCAACAGCTTCGCCAGAGACAGCGGTGCGCCCCCCTCCCTCCCTCCCCCCCAGCCAAGTCATCAACACGGAGCATCAGGAGGCCCTAAGACCGCAGGCCCGCAGACCTCACCATCGCGACCCTCGGTCCCCAGCCGCCCACCATCCTCCAGTTCGGCGCCAACTCGCCCCAGGAACTCGCCCGCGCCTCGTCGCTTGCGGCGCCGCACGTCGCCGGCGTCGACCTCAACTGCGGCTGTCCCCAGTCGTGGGCCTGCGCAGAGACGCTCGGCGCCGCCCTCATGAACCAGCGCGCCCTGGTGCGCGACATGGTTGTAGAGACGCGCGAGCGCCTCCGCGACGATGGCTGGGCCGTCGGCCGAGAGGCAGACGTGGACAGCCCCTTGGGGAGGAGCGTCAGCGTCAAGATTCGCGTGCACGATGACTTGCGGTGCGGAACCTGAACCCTCTCCCCTTGCCGCCCCTGGTGGAGCGCTCTCGCAGACATCGTCTCTCGAGACCAGGTAGCTAAACGGCGCGCGATTAGGAAGACAATGGACTTCCTGGACACGGTCGTCGGACACCCGCAGAACCGCCTCGTCGACTGGATCACCATCCACCCCCGAACAAGACACACGCCCTCCACCGTCCCCATCCGCGCCGAAGCCCTCGAGATGCTCACCGCAAAGTACGCCGCCACGCTCCCCATCCTGCTCTCGGGCGACGTCTTCTCCCTCTCCGCCCTGCCCTTCCAAGCCCCCTCCGACCTCGGCCTCTCGTCCACCCTGTCCACCGCCGCGACGCCCCCCGAGCACGACAGCCTTCGGCCCAGCAACACCCGCCTGGCGGGCTTCATGTCCGCGCGCGGCCTGCTCGCCAACCCGGCCCTGTTCGCCGGCTTCCCCGCCTGTCCGTGGGAGGCCCTCGAGACCTTCATGTGCAACGTCGCCCGCTGCCCGCTCCCCTTCAAGCTCGTCGTCCACCACGTCTCCGAGATGTGCGGGCCTGGCATGGGCGCCGACAAGACGGCGCTGTTGCCCAAGAAGGAGAGGGCCAAGCTAACGGACTTGAGCAACATGCTCGAGCTGGTCGACTTTCTGGACGAAATGATGGAGCAGCAGACGGGGAGGACAGGTGGCCTGCGGCGCGACTTGTGAATCGTGACCGTCTCATCATCCAGTGTAGATGACGCCATGGAGAGGCCACCGAAGCTGCCGCTTCTTTTTGCGTGCCACGGTATGGTGTCGTTCATTCGCCATCATCTACATGCTCCTCACGCGATGCACCGGCTCGTCACGCATAGTCTACCCATCCCAGTCTTTCATAGAGACCAGCGCTCACAGCCCGGCCAAGACGCCCTGGATCCCCACCGACCCCGAATCGTCGCGCCGCTGCACAAAAGCCCGGAAATCGGCCTTGGACAGCTTCCCCCTGGCCCCCGTCTGCCCCGGCGCCAACGTCCTCGACTTCTCCCGCAGCGCCTCGGGGCCAACGATGAAGAGCGACCCGAGCTCCGTCAGCTGCTCCACGGCGGCCGCTACGTCCTTGCTGAGCGACCAGTCCCTCATGGTGGCGACGTACTTGGCAATGTCCTGGGTGACCATGAGGCCGCCCGTGGCGTTGACCTGGAACTTTTTGAAGTGATCAAACAGGAGCTGGTGGATGGCGAGGGCCAGCTCGCTGAAAAACTTTTCGGCGTTTTGCCCGTCAATGGCGTTGCCCGCCTGCTTGCTCGCGCGGCCGAGAAAGGTGCAGATGCCGAGGCACGTCGGGGTCTGGAGGAACTCGAGCTCGGCATCCTTTGGTCGAAAGTCCTGCTTCTTCTGCCCGCTCAGAGACTTGGACGTCCAGTTGGTGATGACGTCGAGCGACACCTTCAACACGGCGTTGGTCTTCTTCTCGATGGAGTCGAGGGCCGTCTTCTTCTGCGCTTCCATGCTCTTGCGCACCGTCGTGTTGGACTCGGCCAGGCGGATGAGGACGATCCTGATGAAGCGCTCCATAATGGCCGACACGGTCACCGCCGGCCGCACGTCGGGCAGAAAGGACATGTCTGGCTCCGTTTTCGTGTTCTCCAGCATCGTGGCCTGCATGTGCGCCGCGTCGAGCGCCGTCTCGATGTAGACCTGGCCCATGCTCGTGAGTAGCAGGTTCAGGAGTATGTTCATGTCCTTTGGCGTCTCGGCCCGGGAGCCGAGCTCCAGCGTTCGTTGCACGCTCTCGGCCAGCCACTTGAGCATTCTCTTGGCGCTCTCGACGCTCAAGGCGCCGTCTTCCTCCGACACCTCAATCTCGTTCTTGTTTTCCTTGTCTTGAAGGCCGCCCAAGCGCAACATGAGCCTTTTCTGCGTCGGCGTCAGCTCCGACGACTCGAGCCGCTCCAGATAGGCGTCCTTGGCCGAGGCCATGAGCTGGGTTCCTTGCTGCGCCAGAGAAGCCATGAAGCCCGTCGGCATCTTTTTCCGTCGCGAGTGGTATATCGTGAACCTAAAGAGCAGGGAGCTGTACATTTCCTCGAGGCTCTTCTTCTCACGTTCCATGTACGTGGTTCCGACCAAGTAGGGGACGAACAGCTCATCCATCTGCTGGTCGAGGGCTTGCGCTATCTGCGCCGAGCAGGGCTCTGGGTTTTCCGTCAGGCCGTGCGTCTTGAGGTCCTCGATGAGGGAGCTGATGTAGCTTCTCGACGAGTGGAGGGATCTCAAGAAGGTCAGGGCAGAAATCGTCTCGGCCTTGTCAAGGACCTTTTCGAGGCGTTGCTGAACGGATTGCTGAAAGACTCGCTGGATAAACTTGATGAGGACCGTCTCGTAGTAGGGAAAGGCCCGCTTGATGATGAAGGATTCTTCTTGCATGACAATCTTGACTTCGTCTACGAGTGACTGGAGGCTTGCCTCGACTCCCGGGGGGTCAGCGTCAGGGTCTGCCAGCGCCTCCCACAGCTCGCCGTCGGCGGTGACCTCATCGCTCATGAGCTGGTCCCGGTCGATGAAGAACTGGTGCTGGTTGACGAAGACGGCAATGACGCTGGCGCCGCCGTTGAAATCGTACAGGACCTTTGCGCATTCCGACATGTCATCAAAGTTTTGCCGCCTATAGCTGTTGTTGAACTGCTTGAGAAGGTCCTGCTCGAGCGTCTCGCAGAACTTTTCCAAGATCTCACGGGTGTTGTGGGCCTTGTTGGCGCCGGCCGGCCCGTCGGAAGCCCCGTTATGCTGGCCATTCGTGTGTCCCCAGGAAGCGGGATCGAGCTGCTGGCTGATGCGCATCAACTGGCGGGCTATGACGGCGCACCGGACCTTGTTCTCGGCGCCGCCCTGTCGCTGGATGCCCTCGAGGGAGGCGAGTTGGCCTGTTTCGCTGACTTCGGTCCAGCACTGTATGAGGAAGATGGCATCCTGTGCTCGCCGTCGTTTCCGGTCCAGCTCCTCGAGCTTTTCGCCAATCTGCACGGCGACGTTTCCTCCGCCATCGGACCTGCCGTTGGAATCGGATACGTTGATGCCTCCCGAGTTGAGGGAGATGTCGAGGGCCTCGAAGGAGCTCATGGACTGGTCGAGTTTCCGGCCGAGGGTATCGAGGGTCTGATCGTGCTGGACCTCGGCCCTCCGGACCTGGGAAAGGAGCTCGGACTCCTTCTCTTGGAGTTCGTCGCCGAGGGCTGCGAGCTGTGACAGGGCATCTAGAGGCGGAGTCAGTCAATGGCGCCTGCGCGATAGATGGAAGCAGGCGTGGGCTCTTGCAAATACTTTCAAAGGTGCGGATCAGAGGCTTCGAATCGAAAGCTGCCTGCGCGGGGCCGGATCGACGATTGGCGGGGACGGCGCTCTCGGCGAGGCTGTCTACAAAGTCTCGCACGATGAAGTCCTTGCTCGAAAAGGTGTCCAAGGTGAAGCTGGGGCCCTTGGGGTAGAGGCTCTTGGGCCCCGAGGTGGGCCGTTCCATGGCTGGGAAGCGGGGGATGGCGGGCGAGAGAAGGCGGCTACATGCGTGTCGATGTCGGGGCGAGTCTAGGGCTGTCTCCGGGCCGGGGCCAGAGGCGATGCCGCGTCGCGAGTCGACCCGTCCGAAGCGCGAGACGCAGCAGCATCCCCGTGTCGGGCGAGCGGGCTTTGGTGAAGCGACGTCGAATGGCCAAGTTGATGATGAGTAACGGCAGAAGTCGTGTCCAGTCGCATCGGCGGGGCGGCGATTGGGTACATGGGCAGTCCAAACATATGCCACGTTTCAGTTGAGCCGCGCTAGCTTCATCATGCACCAAAAGAAAGATGCCGCGAAAATGTGGGTAGGAGTATAATGTACGTTGATGAAGGGAAATAGAGAGGAGGCGGATGGGCCTCAAGAAGCGCAAATTGAGTGACAGCCGTCGAGGCGTCCTGTACTTCACGTGATCTGATATGGGGGAGTTCATCAGGACTTCGTACTCTGTACATGCTCTGTACATTGCACAGCGGCTGCGCCACAGCTACCCGCCACTGCCACGAGGCCACGACGTAACCCCGGCGAGGCGCGGCACCTTGAAAAGGCCCAGCCAAGCCCGGGCGTGCGTGGCGGACCTCGGTGACTTCGCCTCGTCGATGGCTGTGCCGCCCTTTTCTCGTCACCTTCAAATGCCGCTCTTTTCCCGCCCACCTCCGACTGCAAGATCAGAGCCCCTCCATCTCGTCTCTCCCACCTCCTTACCAGACGACGATTCGGGCTGCGTGACCACTACCGGCCCTCGACGGCAGCCTCCCTCCCCCCCGATCTAACGACACGATAGCCTCGCCATGCCCGTGAGCGCCCGTGCCCGCGCGGCCTACAGAGCCGACGAGCTGCAGGACCACGCGCTCCTCAACGATCAGGAGAAGAAAAGGCTGCTCAGGGTCGGACGCCTCAACTGCCCCCTTGCCCCAATGGCGTACTGACACTTGTCCGGCAGGCAACCCTCCCCGCCCCGAGCGAGATACCGAGCGTGAGCAGGGC
Organism: Ophiocordyceps robertsii; assembly: GCA_027405785.1. Classification (NCBI taxonomy): domain Eukaryota; kingdom Fungi; phylum Ascomycota; class Sordariomycetes; order Hypocreales; family Ophiocordycipitaceae; genus Ophiocordyceps; species Ophiocordyceps robertsii. The sequence goes on from JAPEBW010000849.1 coordinate 12,326, forward strand.
ATCGTCGGCGTCGCATCAAAGAACCCGGCTGGGCGTCCGGCGCTTCCTCCGCAACCAGCTTCACGTCCTCGTCTTTGCCGTCCTGCACGGCATCTTCTCGCTCTACATCCGCACCCGCCAAACCTTCAACCTTGTCTGCTACCGTGTCTCCTCGGTCCTCTACTACCACCACGCCACGCCGCAATACATTCGACGAGACGTCATGGGTCTGCAACGGAGACCGAAGCATCTCAGCACCATTCTCAAGGCCCAGGACGACCACCGGGCAAAGGCGAATCTCGAGCGTCTAATCGACGAGGCGGCCGAGATGGCCACTTGGTGCGCCTGTGCTGAAATCCCCATGCTCTCCATTTACGAAAAGACCGGTTCGTTGTCTACATGCCGAGTGCCCCGTTTCGAATTCTCACGTGCAGCCACAGGAATCCTGAAGAAGCACATGCCGCGGGTCTACGACGCCGTCATCCAAAAGTTCACCTTTTACTTTGCCGAAGAGCGTCCGAGCCTGTCCGTGACTTCGCCGCACAGGGACGAATACTCATCGCCGACCTACCAGCAGAGCAGCCATGGACACTTGAAACTCCACCTCATCTCCGCGCAGGACGGCCGAGAGTCCATTGTCGACCTCACGCGGACACTGGCAGAAATGTCACAAAAGGGAAAGCTCTCGCCCCGGGACATTTCCATTGAGCTGGTCGACACGGAGCTGTCGGAAGGTATCATGCCAGAGCCGGATCTTCTCATCCTCTTCGGCCCGTACCCCGAGCTAGCGGGCTACCCGCCATGGCAGATTCGCTTGACCGAGATATTCTGCCTCCGGGACAATGAAAGCTTTGGGTATCAGGTGTTTTTGAAGGCGTTGCGGAGGTACTCGAGGGCGCAGATGCGCCATGGCAAGTAGTAGAGGTGACGCATGTGCGAGATCGTTCTCATGTCGCAGGATACCCCCTCACGGCTTCCATAGAGTCATCTGGCGGCCCCCCTTGTCCCATCGGTACACGGGGCCGCCACCAACATTGTAGTTGTAGTAATTCTCAGTCCCGTCCTTGACCATGGCTCTGCGAAAGGTGATGTTGATCCTGCCCCCGTCTTCCTCGTGCTTGCCGGTCCGCTTGGGAATCGAGTGCAGCCAGTGGGACTGCGTCCTGCCGCGCATCAGCACCATGTCGCCGCTGGCAAGGGAGAACTTTAACGGCTTCGCCGCCGCCGCCGCCGGGGCGTCTGCCGACCGGGCGCCGGGGCCGGACGGCGGGGGCGGCTTGTGCTTGAGGAGAAAGTCGCGGCGGGCGCCGAGGGAGAACGAGGCAATGGCCGGCTCGGGCCCGAGGAAGCGCTCGTCGTCGCTGTGGAAGGCGATGCTGTCGGAGCCCGAGGCGTAGTAGTTGACGAGGCAGAAGTTGAAGGCGCAGGCCGTCGCGGCCTCGGCGGAGCGGCGCAGGCCGTCGAGGCACGCGGGCATGGGCCACGGGGGGTGCCGGGCGTAGCGCCTGTCCGTCGCCCGGGCGCCCGTCGCTTTGTCCACGACGTGGCCGTCTTCGTCAAAGGACGCCGTGTCGTCGACGCCGAAGACGGTTGTCCACCTGCGTCACCGTTTCAGCCCCCCGACACCGCACCGAGTCGGCTGTCGCCACCTCCTCCTCCACTCCCCCATTCTTCGAAGAACATGACCACGAAATAAAGGGGGGGGGGGGGCAAGACCAACCTCGGCGTGCGAATGTGCGTCCGCACCCCCCCGCGCTTGATATCGTACTCGACGCGGTAAAACGGCAGCTCGGCGCGCAGAAACTCAAACATGGCGCGCGCCGCCGCCGCAGGCACGTAGGGCTGGAAGCAGAGCAAGTCGAGATCCGGCCCGCCGGCGACGGGCCTTGCGGGCCGCGCCGGGAGCGAGGCCATGGCGTCGCCGAGCGAGGGGGGGAGGGCGGCGATGGGGAACGGGTACCGGGGGTTGGTTGATGCCCCGGCCTGTGGCGCGCGCGCGCGTGTGTGTTTAGCCGTCTGGCGTTTACGGGCGCATTGGCCGTTGGGCGAGGGCTCACGCTGTCGGCCGCTCGCGCCTCGTCGTCGCCTGCCTGAGCTTTGGGCCGTTTGGGCGCCGAGCTGAAGAAGGCATCTAGCGTGCGTTTCTGTGACATGCTTGCGGACAGGGCAGTTGCTCGCTGTGGGGTGTGTGGGAGTGACGAGTTGGGATTGACCTTGACGGCGTGCATCACCTGGCCGCTGAGCCTGCTCTTTTGAGTCTGGACGGGTTGACGTCGAGTCGAGACATCACATCCAAGACCATCCTCAGCCTCGCCCGCGCTGATTCGTTGCCTTGGCCCGCAGTGGACCCCCGCCACAAACTCTACTGCGAAATTTTGTTCAGCCTCGCGGACCCTTGATCCAGCCATGCCTCACCTCTCATCACGCTTTTCGCTGAACCCCGAGCCGACAACACTCCAGACGACCACCTCACCCGCCGCGCGCGCGAATCTTTACATATGGACAAGGTAATCTCAAATCGCCACCCCAGCACCCCCCCTTTCCTTCCGTCATCGTCGATTTCCCGTGTGAACGGGCCTTCTTCAGACAGACCGACGGCTCACCCCTTTGCACAGGACAAGCGCCCATCCAGCCGCGCAATGCATCTCTTCCGCGCCCCCGCCGCCGCGCGTGCCGCCAAGACGCTCGACCGGTCGCTCTTTGCCCGCACGCTGCCCACGGCCGCCGCCTCGGTGCGCGAGAACCGCCTCATCTCAAAGTATCGCCAGCAGCTCGAGGCGACGCGGGAGCTGCTCGCCCTCGATAGGCTGGCCACTGTGGCCGCCGACCCGGACCCGGCGCTGGCCGCCCAGGGCCGGAAGTGCCTGATCCTCAAGCCGAGCGTCTTGCCCTCAGGTATGCGACCCGGCCCGTGTGCCTCTCCTCAGGCTAATGTATGTTTCCCTTTAGCCCCCGAGACTTGGAGCCCGGCTCTGCAGGAGGCTTCCAGGGCTGGGGACTTGACTGTTGTTCCGTTGGATTTACCCATTGGCTATGAGTTGTGGAGCTACCGTATGTAAATGCCCGACCCTGATCGCCCCTGGTGGGCAAAGACGATGAGATCCTGACCTGGCGTAAATCTTCCCAGTGGACGTGGTCACGTCCATCCTGCCCGAGGAGCTGCACGGCGAAATCCCCGTTAGCTTCAACACGGCCGGCCACGTCGGTGAGTGCCCCGGAGCCCCTACCACCCTGCCCTTGCCTCCTCCTGACACGAGCATCTCAGCACACGTCAACCTCAGAGAGCAGTATATGCCCTACAAGCACATCATAGCGCAAATCATCGTCGACAAGAACTCCCACATACGCACCGTCATCAACAAGACGGACAACGTCGGCAGCGAAAGCGAGTTCCGCACCTTCGCCTACGAGGTGCTCGCGGGCCCGGATGACATGCTGGTCGAGGTCAGCGAGGCCGGCTGCATCTTCAGCTTCGACTACTCCAAGGTGTACTGGAACTCGAGACTCGGCTTCGAGCACCAGAGGATTGCGGCCCTCTTCAAGCCAGGTGAGGCCGTCGCCGACGTCATGGCCGGCATCGGACCCTTTGCTGCTCCTGCTGGCAAAAGGGGCGTCCTTGTCTGGGCCAATGACAAGAACCCGGAGAGCTTCAAGTACTTGAAGGAAGCAATCAGGAGGAACAAGGTACGCTATCGCCTTTTTCGCTACGCTGGGATTGGAAGGTCATTTTTCCTTGCAGCTAACCCTTTCCCAGGTGGCGGAGTTTGTCAGGCCATTCAACCAGGATGGTCACGAGTTCATCCAAAACGCAGCGGCCCTCGTCTTGGAAGCGTCCCGCCGCGGCGATTGTGCCCTCGTCAAGCCCCCGAGGGTGTCCAAGAGCGCGCCGCCGGCTACCCGGCCAGAGCCTACGCGCATCCCCGTCCCCCCCACCATTTCTCACTTTGTCATGAACCTCCCCGCGTCTGCCCTCGAATTCCTGCACAACTTCCATGGTCTCTACCATGGGCACGAAGCCCTCTTCGTTCCGCATACCGAGACAAGGCTGCCAATGGTCCATGCCCACTGCTTCGCTGCCAAGGCAGACGACGCGACTCCGCTGGACGACATCTGCCAGCGAATCTACAGCGAGATTGGGGTCAGGCTCGTGCCCGGAGACGGGCAAAATGACGGCGAGGTGACCATTCACGAGGTTCGAGACGTGGCCCCCGCGAAGCGCATGTTTTGTGCCAGTTTCCGCCTGCCCCCCGAGGTCGCCTTTGCGCCTCGTCCTTGACGGCCAGGGCCCGACGGCCAAGGGGACGAGGGTAAGGGGGGATATCCCGTGCGTCGAGACTTCCTGGTTTTGCCCATGCCACAGTGCAGACGTCGACCAAACGACGACACCCACGAACATGATGGCTCGCTGTCATGGTAGCAGCGCGGGAATTGTCGGGTTACTCCATTGGGCTTATCGAAGCAGGCTGCCCCGTATGTGCCTCGGAGCCCCACCGCACAGCGAAGCGCAGAAGGCCTCGAAGGCATGAAGGTGTGCAGCAATTTCGACATGCAGCCGGTCAGCCATATCTCGCATTAGAATTATGTGGGGAACGCCTGGCTGGCATGGCCCTCATCCCTGGGCGACTCGTCCGTCTCCTTATCGCAAGTGGCGATGGATCAGCGCAGGACGCCCGTCCGTAGGAAACTTGACCTGTTCGCAGCAGCCCCCCCATCCGAGCGGTTCGGCGCCGGCGGCATTGGAACAGGGCGCCGGAGCCCCAAGCGGCGGCCGCAAATGCCCTGGACGGGGCCGGCTTTGGGCTTGAGCTCGAGAACAGCCCATGGGCAGGGACTTGTGTATTTTGGCCCGTGATCGTGGTTCGGTTTGGCGCCGAGGCGACCCTCCTTGCCGTGTCTGTGCATCGTTGTGTTCCGTTACATTCATGCGCAACGATGAATGATACGGGACAAAACTCATATCTCGAGGTCGAGGACACCCGATGAAACGCCAGGACGTCGTCGCCTGCAGAATGGGCTCGACATTCGCGACGACGACAACAGGCATGGCTTGCCCGACCAGCCTTGAGCAGCCCTGGACGTTTTCTCCCCCAGGGGCTGGCACGGTAGCGGTACTGCAACTCTGCTAAATATTGTAGCGCAAACCTGTCGCGGCACCGTCGGGAGCGCTCGGTAGCCGTCTCGCCATCGAGTGGCGGGCGCCCCCCTCATTCTGTCCTGAATGTCTTGTGCTGCCCAAAGACAACTCGACTGGAGCGCAAGTGTCTGCCCCTCTAGCGCCATATTCTGCGTCCATGCTGGCTTCTGCATGGTAGCCGCAAGCGACACCCAGTTTTCGTAGACGGGTCAGACAACACTCTCTCCACAGTTGGCGGGCCGGTGGCAGCGGGCCGGGTGGCAGGCTCGTTTGCTGCCAAGCTGGATTAGCAGGGAGGGAGGGGATGGAGGAGCATGAATGAGGCTGAGCTTGTTGCACTAACACTGGATGCAAGCATTAGCCATTGCCCAGGCCTTGGTTTACGTGCAGTGAGTGGTGCACAATGTGGTCCCCCTCGAGTCCCGTCGTAAGCCAGCTAATGCTGTGCCGAGTGGTGCGCGTCGTCCGTGTGGACGGTGAAAGTGAGTTCCCCGGGGGCGTTGCCTCGAGAGGTAAATGAGGCCACTATGATGAATCCGCGTATCCCAGGATGCACGCCGTCGTATTGTGCGTGCCTCGCTCCCTCTTGCGCCTTGTCGGCCGCCCCGCAAACAGAGCATCGGACGAGTGTCTTGTGGCAGAGAGTTGCCGTGCGAGCATGGCGTGCTTCTCGTCTGCACAACTCAACAGCCACTCACTTGACTGCAAGACGCAGCAGGCTCGGCTGCAGCTTGTATACAGGTCGTCTTTTAACCTGCATCGGGGGTCTGACCAGTATTGCAAATCAAGTCCGATTCCAGAACCAAGTCGTGGGCTGCCATGCAAGACGACACTGGCTCGCGGGATAATGGCTCGGCTTGCTGCATCAGCCACGGCCACGCACTTCAAGAGGCTTCCTTCCACTGGCACGTCTCTGAGTTGAGCTGCGCATGTCGGCCCCGTCATCCACCTTGCCCTGGTCTCGGTGTCCTGGACTGCATCAGCGGCCCAGTGGAGAAGCAGGCCTGGTTATGCTCCGTCGCTGCAGTCCTTGGCTTTGGCCGAAAATGCTCGCCCTCCTCTGTCCGTGTTGTCGAGAGGGATGCACAAGCTGCCGACGGATCTCGGGGCTGGGTCGGCGATGAGGCACGGCGCAAATTCGGAACTGCCAGAAGCCCACGCTTCGTCGGCAAGGGCCACACATCGTCGGAGACGTCAAATTGAAGATTCGGGTGGAACAACCCGTCCGATGCGCAGAGGGGCCGGGGATGCGGCCCAGAAAGCTTGCTCGACCAGGCGAGCCAATGGCAGGGATACGACTACGGCCGGATGGGCGGTGCATCTCTTGGGCTCGTCGATTGATGAGATTGGCGGAGAGAAAAGATGTGACTGCAAGTGTATGCAAGCTACGGCGTGGGAGCAGCAGCTAGCATGAAATCATGCCTACTGATCCAGCATTGCGTGTCGGAGCTGCATCGGCCGTTGGCGGGTGGGCTGATAACGAGCCGTCGTCGAATGGCCACTGATTGTGCGGCGGGATGATGCGAGGGTGATGAAATGGTCGAGCGATGCTCATCAGACTTCAGAGTCGTCGCCACAGCGGTGCTCCTTGTCTGTTACACGGGCGGGTTTCGAGTTCACCAGTCCAAATATTCGGATCGCAAGTGTGGCCAGAAGCCGACAAGTGGGATTTGAGATGGCACAAGGGCAAGCGCCCGCGGCCCACGGCCTCGAGGCTAATCAGCACGACTGAGCCGTAACGCGTTTGAGCGGGAAGTTTGTTTGCGTTTCAAAAGCGCGGGCCATGTCCCGCAGCGCATTTGGAAATCAGGGAGAGGGCAGGGCGCGAAGTGAGTGAGTGATGTTGAGTCGCCGCCATTGGGCATTGAGCCACGAGTTCGTCGCGCCGAGACAGTCAAGCAGCAGGTTCGTAGCAGGCTCGTGCGGAGAATGTTGCCCTAGTGCGCCAGCATGAGGGCCAATCAAGACAGGGGTTCAGGGTGCAGCTGCAGTCGCTTGCATCGGTCGTGGGAGCCAGCAGCGGGCCGCGAGAAACAGGCCGGATGGAAGGTATTGTCTTGTCGTCTGTCCCTTTGCGGGCGATGCGAAGCAGGGTCGAAGCCTGCAGCGTTGAACAAGGTTGCATACATACAGGTGGTGGCGACGTCATTGACGCCTGGCATGGCGCCGAGTCGATTTTGAGTCCCTTGACAGCCTTAACTTTCGGCGGACAGTCGTTAGTGCAAAGTCTCGTGTACAATACTGTACAGTACACACACGGCGAGCCGGGGTTCACACGTTCGGATACACACCTCTTTTCCTGTCCTGGTCCCTTCCCCGCGGTCCATGGATGGCGAGGCGTTCGCGCACCAGTCTGCAGGTCGAGACCTGGAGAGCGAAACCTAGCCATTCACAGGCTGGCGGGCGTCGATGGCGGCGCCGATAAAGTTCGTCATGGGATGATTCCGTGCTCGACTGCCCTGCTATGTACCCAGACATTTGCAATTGCAATTCAACGTCCACAGGGACAAGGTGCAGCCGAGAGTATGTACGGTGGGCGGGAGAAACCGGGACTCTTTGCCGGTGGCGATCGGCCGTGGGTCGAGCATCAGAAGCGGTGCAGCCCTAGAGAAACCCTCTTCCCTTCACCCTGCGCACGCCCTCTCCATGTCAGCGCCATGCTGCCCCTGATTGACGCCTCTTTTGCATGTCGCGGAACATTCAGGGTCCATCGTGTGTGTTGTCAAAGGGCAAGGTGCACACGCGACGGATGCAACCACGGGGCGGTTCCAGAAGTCGAGCCAGGAGGTGCCGAGCTGAGGGTCGCATCAATGTGATTCCAGCGGATGGGACGTGAGCGACTGACGCTGTTCGGACGACAAAGTCGATGGGGAGGGGGAAAAATGCCATTTTGAAAGGGGGGGGGAGGACGAGGAGGACAGGTGTTTCGTGTAGCGCGTTGGCGGCAAGAGCTGCCGATGGCCGCGCTTGCCACACCCAAATATCGTCGTCTACTAAAGGCCAGCGCACAAAACACCTGCTGTATGTATGTACGAAGTACATGCCCAATTGCACAAAGCAAGGCCTTCGCACAAAGGCATCAAGACGCCATAATCGTCTCGGCCCCAGCATCTACCGTGCAGACATGTATCATGCATGCATTGTCGGATCGGACACTGCCCGCGCTCTGGACTTGCACCCGGAGCATCTGATCTACACACACACACACGAGTCACAAACGTGGACAGTCAGAGCCACTCGACGATCCCGGGCCCAGGCGCCAAAGCCATCGCCTATCGATTTGTGCTCCGAAGACACCCAAGGGCTTAAGCCACATGGCCACATCCTAGCCAGGCTCGGCGTGCCGGTTGACTGCGTCCACCAGCGGTTGGAGTTGCTGGTGCTGACTGTCTCTTGGCCAGGCTTGTTGCTCAGCTCGACGACGCGGGGTAGGTGGAAGCGACGAGGAGGGAGCTACCGGGCCAACAAGGGTCAAGGGATATCCCGCTCGGACCCGGTTGGCTCTGTTGGCGAGGAAATGCGACGCGGAGCAAGATGTCTATCCTCCAGCTGCCTGATGTGTCCCTCGACCTGGGAAGCCCACAAACGCGGACCGCCGAGTGAATACACAGCTAATTTAGCTGACCGGGTACATGTCTCGGCGGAGTAAGCATCTCGATACGTGCCAGATCAGTCGAGGGGCCTTGGCCCATCACGACTGAGACATCCGGAAAGGGTTCACCAAGGCGCGTATTCAAAGTGTTGTGCCAAGCCAGCTCATCAAGTGATGGTCGAAGGCCCCTCCCTAGACAAACCGCACTTCCCGGCCCAGAATACAGTATAGTCGACATGCCATACATGGCAATACATACGAGGCTCGAACCTTTTGCTTGCTCGCCAGCAGGAATTCTCGGCCGTGCATCACCAGACCCATACCTAGAACTGGACTGTTCTACTTGAGTCAGCCGAGAGCCAGGTTGAAACCACGACGATGGCGAGATGAGCATTGGCCATCAACATTTGCAAATAGGTAGACAGGCACCCAGGTGAGCATGACTATTCGACAAGCAAGTCATCGTGGATACAGTCAGCGAAATTCAAGCCACCAACAGCAGCTCGGGCGTTCTCCCTGGCTGTGTGTGATCATGTATTGGCCGAGTGTCGCCGCGGAGAGGGCAGACAGACAGAGCTCGAGCCTCAAGGTAGGGAGGGCAAGAACGGGCCGCAGAGTCAAAACTACTCTAGTTGATGGGCTAGAGTGAGTCTTCAAGGTTAACTTTGGTCGGCACGGCCGCAACCGTGTTACGGGAGGCTTCTTCCCCCCCCTCATCCCCTCCCCACTCTCTCTATGCCCCGTACAGCCGGCTGTCGTGGCGGGTCGATGGAACAGCGGCTCTCCCCCCCCTCTTCTGTCTAATTTCCTTTTGCCTCTCTTCCTTTCTCCGTCGACGCTTAGTCTCGACTCGGCGTCTCCCATGCGTGCTTACCGCCTCCATGCTCTCTCTCTCTCCCTCTCTGCCTCGGGCCTAGTGTGCCGGTCTGAAGTAAGTTTACCTCGAGACCCAGGGTCGTCATAACAGTTGATGGCTGGCCTCGAAGGAGGTTTACAATGATGAAAAGATACATACATGCATGTGCCGAGGCGTATAGTTTGGCCGGTATAATTCGTAAAAGCTACCGAGTAGAGTTAATGAGGGTGCCGTACCGTACGGCGAGCACAGTGTTTGGGCAGTCAGGGCTAGAGTCAAAGGCAGATTACGGATACGGAAGACGGGCTGTCAGCGGCGGCTCCCGGAGCTCGTCCCGCCTGTCGCGAGGCTTGGCGGCCCCGACGTTTCCACGGTGCCACAAGTAATGAGTGGGTTGTTTTCCGACGGGGGCTCGATTCGCCTTGCCCATGGGTGCCCACCTCGATCTTGCTTGCCCAAAGCCCTGCCCAAGCACCCGGTCAGATCTAGATTCAGGACGGGCGCGAGATGTGGCGCCGAGCAGCCTGACCCGGCTCTCGCAGGCGCCAGTGATTGAATTCCAAGGCATTGCAACGCACGTACGAGCGTAGTTGGGAGTTAGTTGCAGACTCTGGGTTGATGACGAAGCGCCCTGGGCACCAATGGCAGAGGCAGCATGCCGTGCTGTGCTGTGCTGTGCTGGTGGTCGGCCGCTTGCTCTACCCACCCTCTCCTCCCTTGCGGAATTATCTTGATACCTGGGCTACCTAGGTACGAATACAGTAGGGACAGGAGTATACAGGAGGAACGCCTCGGTGGCGGGACGTGCCAATCTGCAGGCCAAGGTACCAGCTGGCGCCCTCGTGCAGCGGCGGCACCATGCACGATGCGCATCGCATATGTAAGGTAACGGGGCCTTGCTGGGCAGTCGAACATTCGTCGACGACCGGGATGCCGAGTGCGACGCAGCCAGGGGAGGAGGAGTCGACGAGGGTGGCATCCTCTGCGACCTTGGCGAGGCTGGTAGCGAGTGAGGTGAGCGGGCACCAAGACAGACAGCCTCGACATGTACAGTGTGGTGCTAGCTGGGATCCATCCACGAGGTACCTCGATAGCCTGTTGCAAGCCCCGAGGGACTTTATAGAGTATTACTGTAGAGGCCAAAGGGGGATGGCGGCGGCGACTGCTGGTAGCGGTTTGCAGTTGCAAGGGCCGTCTCGAATCGCCTGGGCGGCAGGCCCAAAATGCCCGAATGGCGCAGCCTCAGGGATCCATCCATGCTCGACTTCCCCTCACACGCACCCCACTCGGGCGGGTTGCCAGGTTAGCTGGCTGATCAAGATGGTGTCTTTGAGGGGGGGGAGAAGATAGAGCCTCTTGGCCGTATCAGCATCGGCGATGAGAATTGATTCCAGAGGGGGCAAGGTGATATGATCTCCACATCCGTCTGGCGTGCGTGGATGGGGGAACCTTGATAGCTACCTATCTCGGTCATGCCAAACCTGAGGCAAGTGGTCATGATAGGCAAGGTTAGGGAGGGGAGGTAGGTAGGTAGATAGGGTATCAGTTTACAGAACAGAGTACACTACAGATACGGAGTACGGATACAGGAGGCAGACTTGATAGATAGGCAAGTGGGTGAGCGAGGGGGCAATTGCCGTACGAGAGTTGTCGGTGGCAGCGCCGTCACACCCACTTTGCTGTGAAGAGTAAGGCGCGCAAATGGGGTTGGTGGAGGGTGAAGGATGCAACGTGTGTGCCTGTGTGTGTGTGTGTGTGTGTGTGTGTGTGTGTGTGTGCGTGCCGCGAATCATGTTTGCCTATCCTGTACAGTACTCTGCGCTCACAGTCAAATAAGGCCAGTCCGACCATCAAAGTACCATACAGTAACAGGTACAGTACTCGCGCTCATTATTCACTGCCTGGCCTGACGTCTTGATTGGAGGCTCTTCGCCACATGAATGCCATCTCGGTCCGTGCATGCACGAACAGCCGTCGACCACGACAGGGGGGGTCGAAAAAGGTTCGCAGGATTTGATACAACGGATTTCATATTTCATGCGTAGGCACATTGCCAAAGCGGCCAGAAACACTCCATGATAAATAAGTAATAAATAATCACATAAAAATGGGAAAATGGGAAAAGGGGAAAAGGGAGCGTGGCGGTGGCCAACCACGGGCCCACGCTCGGGTTGGCCAATGTACAGAGTACTAGACCCGGACCCGGGTCTGGGCTCGGTTCTGCGTCCCGTACCTATCTGGTACCCCGGGGAAGTACCTATCCTACCAGGTTGGCCGTGTCGTGTTGTGTTGGCAGACACGATTTATGTGCAAGCGGCACCACTTACGTACAATACAGTCTGGGGCACAGGCTGTCCACGTTAGATTGCTACGTGCAGCCACAGGAGCCGCCGCCGCCGCGAACCTAGGGGACCTGAAAGGCAGAGAGAGAGTCGACGACGACTCAGAGAGGGCGTGTCCAGTCCGAGAGGTTGACAGCCCGGGGAGGGGAGGGAAAAGTCAATCCCTGCTAATGAGCCCAAGTACCGAGTGTATGTGCAAGGTACTGTACAGGCATGCCCGTAGCCAAGCGAGCTTCAGCGACATGTCCCTCCCTCCTTCCCCTCCTTCCCCTCCCCTCCCTCTTCCTCGCGCACCCCGTGTGTACAGTACGCACAGCAGGTACTCCGTACATGTTCGGAAATGTGTCTTTCAGGAGCCAAGATACTGTACTCGGATGATGCTCAGGTGCAGCAGGACGCGCTGCGGAATGCGCGGAGAAGCCCTCGAACTACTGTGCCTACTCTGCTGTGCCTACGGGCAGGCGCATTGCGGCGCGTCCATTCATGCCTCGCGTCCACAATGTACTCTGTACCGCCGCAGCGTCACCGACCGGTCCAGGGAACCTCGCGCGGGCCCCGCAGCTGCGCCTGGGCCCCACAGCCCTGGGCCATGCAGCCCAGGGTAGCGGGTACGAGAGGCCTGGTACCCACGGCCGGGGAGTACCTCGTCCACTGGAGGTGCAGAGAGGGCTTGGTCTAGCACAGGCGCGTGCGGGAGGGCGGGGGCAAGGCAGGTGCTGCAGCGCTGGGCTCCTGCAACCGGCCTGCCGGGCCCGCGTCCGGCCAACGCTGCGCTGCAGTCGCCCGTTCCCCAAAGTCCAAGCGTCGATCCGTCTTCACCCGCTCGAAAGTCGACGCACGCATCTCTCTTCCTATGCTCCTCGTTTTGCCCTCTTCTGCTCTTCTCCATACTCCCCCCCCCTCTCTCACACACCTCTGTCTTTCTCGCGTCCCCGTCCGCGGAGCCATTCTACACTCCGCCTTCCTCTTCAGTCGCACGACGCCGCCCCTTCGTCTGTCGTCGTGTGCCTCTTCTCTACTCTCTCTCTCCTCGCTCTCACAAGCAACGACCGCTCGACGACAACCCGCCTCCCGCTGTCCACCGTCATCTCGTGTCCTGGCCGACGCCGCTCGTCTATGACCCTGTGGCCCTCATCGTCACCGAAACCGCAGCCGTATCTGCAACTTTAACTTCTCTCTCGACGCCAGCTACGCTGCTCGTCGACGCCCTCCTCGCAACCCAGCCCGGTATTCTTCGCAACATCGACGACTCACAACCTGCCTCCCTCGCGCCCCTCGCACCCTTTCAGCTCGTCCCCGGCGGCATTGTACGCCCGTCGTCTTGTCACCCGCCGCCGCCGGCCTCCTCCCGCCTCACAATCACGTCCCATGAGTCGCTAGCCACCGCCCACTCGCGCTTCGTCGGCGAGCCCTCGTCCTCCCTCCACCATGGCGGCTGTCCTCTCCTCGTCTGAGGACAGCAGCTACTTCGGCTCGGCCTCGCTGCGTCGCTCCCAGTCGCAGCCCACCTTTGTCGGAGCACCATCGCCTCGTTTTCATTCCACCCACCCCATTGGCGCCTCATACTCAACGCCCTCGAAATTCTACCCCGACTCCGACCTCTCCTCGTCTCCTCCCACCATCCAAGCAGAGTCTACCGACGTGTCTTTTGCCTCGACACCGGCCAGCAACCTGTCCATATCATCCGACTACGACGATGCCTTGGCCTTGGACGACGACGACTCTCCCGACGACCACTTCAGTCTTCCCCTGCTCTCCCAGGAGAAGTTCTACCTGAATCCAGAAATCCAACAGGATGACAACCTGGAGCCCCCGCCGAGTCCTAAGACGGGCGACTCCTTCCCCGTGTCTCCTGCCGACGCCGACACATCGGCGCTCCTCTCCGGGTCTGAAACACCGGACCGTGTCGAGCACGCCGAGGACGACAGTGCCATCGCGACCAAGCCCTCGCGACAGGTCGATTATCTGTCACACGACTGGAGAGAAGAGGACATCTGGTCCTCGTGGCGATACATTGTCTCCAGGCGGGGCGAGTTCCCCAACAGTAAGAGACTGGAGAATGCTTCGTGGCGGACGTGGATGAAGGCCAAGAACAATCTACAAACCATTTCTGCCGAGGAACTGAATTGGTTAGTTGCCCTGTACTCCTCCTCTGGACTGCTTTGCCTCGGGATCCGCCTCTAACGTAACCGATTCAGGCTCAAGGACTGCGACGTCACTTGGCTCTACGGGCCCCTGCAGTCCGGCTCGAGTCGTCTTCACCCCACGCAGACTGAGCCTTCCAGCGAGGCGCTATCCAAGTCGGAGTCCCTGGTCAACCTCGACAAGAAACCCATACTCAAGAAGCGGAGCATGTCGGAAGTTATGCTGCAGAGGTCATTAACATCGTCTTCACTGCTCAAGCAGGCCACTGCCGCCGTCCAGGCCCAGGAGACGCGAGCCGTTCTCCGACCGACTATGGCCCGGGCGAGCACCGACTGCTATCTCACGTTCCCGCTCTCGGTCAGGAGATCGAGCGCCGACAACAACAGTTCCGTGGCCCAGTCGACGGACTCGTCGGGCGCCTCTTCCCCCTTTCCCGAACGGAAGCACATTCACTTCAACGAGCAGGTGGAACAGTGCATTGCCGTTGATGTCAAGTGCGACGACGACGACGACGACGACGCCGACATGGATCGGTACTGTGACGACAGTGACTCTGACGGCGTCGTGATGAAGCGGGTTAGGTCAAAGAAGCGCGCTCCCCTGACGAGAAAGCGGGCCAAGAAGGTGGCCCCCGCCGAGGGCAAGACGATTGCAATGCTCCCGTCGACGACGCTCAAGTATCGCGAGGACACCCCCGAGCCCTTGGAGTCGGCCATGAAGCACGGCATGAGCATCCACAGCAGCCCCCTGGTCTCGCCGTCGTCTTCCCAGGAGACTCTTCGACCTGCAAAGCAAGCGTCTGCCTTTTACTTTGGCGAGGAGGAAGACTACGACGCCAAGGATGGCCCGCAACTTCCGCTCGCTGGATGGCGCTCTCCCCCTTTCGACCGGGCCGGAGGTGGACTGCAGCGGTCAACCTCTACGGGGAGCCTCTCGGATCAACCCGTCGGCATGCGTCGCACCTCTTCGGGCATGTTTATGCCGTTCGAGGGAGACGAACCCTCGACCGGCGAGGGCATTTTTGGGCGAGTTATTGAAACGGTCAACACAGCCCGCGACATTGCTCATGTCATCTGGAACGTGGGCTGGAGGAAATGACTCCTACTGTTCGCCGTGGCTCTCCGGTGATTTGGATTCATGACCGAGGCGTGCGGTGCGTCCCAGGACAATCAACGCCGGCGTTTGCGAGCCTGACACTCGGCGCACGATGACCTGTGCACGATTCACGACTACCATCTCTTCAAACCTGCCGGGCAAGAGGCGCATCAGGTGCCTTTCGGCGGGTATTGAACGCGGAAGATCGGGGGCAAGATTGTGGGCGCTAGGGACAGGCGATGAGAAGCCTGCCTGGCACGCTAGCCCACCTGCCCCCGTCTTCGGGGGGGGGGTTCAAGGTGTGGAAAAGCATGCTGCCTCTCTATCATCCAGAGGGTAGCTCGGCCCTTGTTTAGGGCTTACGGTTTTGTTTTCTAGTGGGATTTGGGAGCTCGCATCGGCTCGCGCGGTGGGCTAGCGCATCGCCAAAAAGAAGTGTCTTTTCTCTCTGTTTCCCCTTTTCTGTCTTGGTTGGACAGGCTCAGACACCAGAAGAGGCGAAACGGCAAAATTTGGGCAAAGGGTTGATACTCCTTTGCACACGGGCGTTTGTTTGCACATGTGCGTTGTGTTTGTGTTGCGTGGATTGTGCCACGGCTTGCGTTTGGGCTTTGTTTTCGCATTTCCTTGTCTTATTTCTACTTAATGTACTCTCCGCGAACATCGGGAGGGGCAGGGGCGGAGACAGAGAGAGACAGAGAGAGGCCTGGGGTTTGGGACAAGGGATCCCAGCCCGAGCATTTCACAGGTTTTCCCCCTCCGCCAAGGCGCAGGGTGGACGGATGAGGACTCGAAGTTCCGCCGAGGCAGCGGCGAAGGACAGCCACCGCCTGTTAGAGGTGAAGCGAAAAGAGAATACTACGCATGGCCACGCTCAGCGTGGATTGGACACAAGCATCGGATGCCACCGTGGTGATTGCTTTGACGGGACGTGCACGGGAGCCAAAAGGTGCAGAGCAAAGTGAGAGGAGTGTTGACCGTCGCCATGACTGACTTGGCGGCCAGCCGGCGTGGCTTCCATGGCCACGCCAGTCTTTTTGAGAGGTGCACGTACGGTGATGAATGATGGCGTCCGTCGGCCCCAGTTCCACCGCTGCCCGCGTGGACAACGAGAACCAAGATGCGTCCCGTGCCCTGCGACAAGCTCTTTCGTCATCCCCCCCGCCTCGGCGTCGTCTGCATTGCAGGTTTCACAATCAGCAACAAACCCCTCCCTCCTGCCCCCCAGCAAGCATTGACCCTGGTGACGACATTGTGCGCGGCGATTCGCCTTCCTTTGTTCCCCGCCCATGAGGAAAGGGGGCGAGTCGTTGTTGGAGGGCAACGTCTTCTCACGTTTGCACGATTGCCACTGTTGGGGAGTAAGAGTGCGGGGGAAGACACATGAGTTGTGGGGGAGTGTGGAGGACCCCGACGACGAATGGCGGCCACGACGATCTGGCGGCCACGGCGGCCACTACATACGACTCATGTCAAGCCCGGCTCCATCGTGGAGACGGCGGCCACCCGCTCCCCACCGGCGACAGGGAGCGAGCCACCTTTGTGGCGGACGGCACGTGGAGCCTGTCCGTCTCCCTCGTGCGACTACTGCTGGCCGAGATGGCGCGTGGCGCGGAGCAGAATCTGCCGCGAGTGCACGTTGACGTCGACGAGTTCCACCTCGAATTGGTCGCCCAGCCGCACGTCCTTGATGAGACGGCAGCCGCCGAGTCCAGACGAGTCCAATATGGCGTCGAGGTCGAACAGGTCGAGGCGGCCGTGGAGGGCCGTCGGCAGGCGCAAGCTGACGGTGAAGCGGAGCGCGGGCGGCGCCCTGCCCTCGAAGCGCCATGCTCGCACGAGGGCGATGAGGATCCAGTCCAGAACACCGCGCGACATGCGTCGTGCCTTTTTCTCCCGCATCTGGAGCATGCGCAGCGAGCCGCCGAGCTCCGCCGTCGTGAACGGCACAATGGCATCCACCCTGTCCTTGGCGAGGTCGATGCGACGCTTGGCGTCCCGCTCAAAAGCCAGCGCGGCGTGTATCTGCCAGTGAACGAGCAGATCCGAGAATCGCCGGAGGGGCGACGTCGCTTTGGCATACATGTCCAGGCCCAGCAAAAAGTACGGTCCGGGCTGGGTGGAAATTTCGATGCCTCCCGTCAGGTTGACGAGTTCCTGCCGCTGCCGCTGGGGAGGCTCGATGCCCTGCTGGATGAGGGGGTAAATCTCGTTGGAGACGTACTCGAGCGCAGCCTCGTGGTTCTGGGCCGACTTGATGTCTTTGCGAAAGGGTATCGGGATTTCGCGGGAAGCGCACCAGCGCGCTGCAACCTCGCCGGCCAAGACCATAAAGTTGGACACGACCGAGCACACCGTCGACGTCTCCCTCTTCACCTCGATGTAAGGATCGGCCGGGACGACGGTTGCCGGTCCCGACGAGCTCGCTGTCTCTGAAGCGGCGTCAAACATGACAGAAACGGATGGCTGGGGGGAAAAGTATGGCCATGCGCCTCTCGACAGCCTCTTGCGCCTGACCGCCTCCGCCAGTCGGTACAACGTCAAAAGATCGCGTTTGGCATTCTCGGTCAGATCCTCCGCCGCAGCCATGGGCCGCTCGGGGAGGGACGGTGCTTGTTTGGGCGGCGTGCCCACCACGAGGCTGTGGCCTCCCCTGACGGCAACTGGCGGCGGAGGCTCGTTGCAAAAGGCGGATACATCTTCAGGGTCCAGGTAAAAGACGTCCCCGAGCGTGCCGGGTTCGACTTTGTAGTCGAGCACGTCGCCGGCGCTGTTCACCTTGGCACTAAAGGTGAGAGTCGGGCCACGGCTGCGCAGTGAGAACTCCTTGACGAGGCCCTCGGACTTGTAGTCGCCCGCATCCTCCTCCCCTAGGTCCGAGGGCAGCATGGCCTGAAAGTGTCCCGGGAGATAGATGTTTTCCGGGATGAGCTCCATGAACTTGCAAAGCTCCGAGTTGGGCTTGATGATGGATGCTGGGTCGGCCACGTGGATGTGAACCCAGAACTCGTCGGGTTCGCCAGTGCGTTCCAGTGAGACGCCATCATCGATGACCGTGGTCGAGGGCGCATCGATGCAGAATATCGTTTCGCCGCCAACTCTCTGATTCCTGACGTCGGCCGCAATGTCGGGTCTCTTGGACGCTTCCAGGTCGTGAGGGGTTTCGCGGCTCAGGCCACCCCCTCTGGCAACCGTGACGCCTGGCAGGCGAGTCTTGTAGCGAGAGGGTATCTCCCATGGCGCAATTCTACCAATCTCTTGCAAGAGTGTCCAGGCCGTGCTTTGATCCAGTAGCACGTCGTCATATAGGTCGAGGGCCCGCAGAATGAGAGCGCCAGACGAGTGAAACCGGGAACCGAGATCAAACAGGTCGTAACTTGCCCACCACTCAAGAAACGAGAGGACGTCCATGCTGGAACGAGACCACTTCGTTTCCGGCAGCTCCACGCCGCGCGACGCCTTGAGGATGCCGTGCGATGTCCACTGGCGCTTTGTGCGGCTTTGCGACACGGCCTGTCTTGCTTCGACGACGAACTTGCCAAACGTGATCTTTTCAAGGTCCTGCGGCCCAAGGGGCCTCGAGTACTTGGTCATAGTCTCGGTGTATTCGCGGACCATGGCCGCCACATTGTTGATGATGGCGGTGTAGTCTTGAGGGAAGATCTCGACCAGGTTATCCGGGCAGTGGCAGTCGCTGGAGGAATTGATAGGACGGAATCCAATCTCATTCCGGTTAATGGCCGTGTGAACGGCGTAGAGAGCGGGTGAGGAGAAGCCATTGTCACGCTTCAGAAACTGGGGCAATAGGGCGTCGGCGATCTCGGACAAGCTGAGATACCTAGGCTTGTTGGGGAGAGGCAAGCGTGTGCTTGCCGCCTCGAAGCTGCTGAGATTGACATTAAAGATGGTCTCGGCCCTGACCTTGAAGACGGCCATTTTCTTGATCAACCTGGTCCCGTCCTCTCGTGAAGGGCCTCCGCCATTGCGTCGCATTTTTTCCAGGTCTTCGAGCGAGAGATTCTTGGGTATCTTGGCCAAGATGGGCTCCAGGTCGGACAGGCTCGCAAAGTTGGAAACGGTGAAGACAAAGGAAGAGCCCATGCTGGTGATCCATTTGCCGTTGCTCGCGTAAAAGTGATTGCAGCCGCTGAAGAAGCCGAGGTAGACGCCGAGGAGGGGAACGCGCGAGCCGTGGTGCCTGTGGGCGGTCAGCGCGTGCAATCAACGCCGAGGACGACTGGGAACCGACCTCAGCTCAACCAGATCGCCGGGGTCCCGAGAGTCCAGGCCTATAGCGGCGCCGCCATCATGCTCGCTGGCCGGGTCGCCCCCGGAGCCATCCGCGTCATCGCTGTTGCTGGGTCGCAGCTGATCCATTGCGGACGATCCCGTCGCCTGCGTCCGGTTAATGGTGTTTGCTATGGTGCCATAGACGGACACGTCGAGCGGTAAATCGCGGACATCCCCCTGGCTGTGTAGCAGATCCCATTGTTGCAAGCGCTCGCGGATAGGCAGCTTGTCCAGGCCCGGACTCGTCCCCTCTGGCTGGACTGTGGGAGCAGCCGCCTTGCCAAGGGACGCCATGGCAGGAGATGGAGGCTGCGTCGTCGTCGCCGCCCACTTGCGCAGCACATTGTGCACGTGCAGGCGGCTGCCAAGCGCGCCGGAGCCGACTCTGGGCGACGACTCAGGCTGTCCGACGGCCAGGACGTGAGGACGGCATGATGCCCGCGCCAGACAGCGCCGACAGACGAACGGGGGGCAGGAGCGCGACAGCATTGCGTGCGTTGGTCGAGGCCGACGAGTGTAGCTTGGGCCTGAAGCTCAAGTCGCCATGCCGCTACGTTTTTTTTTTTTCCCTCCCCTGGGCATCGCGGTGTCACGTGACGACGTACAATGGTGCTTTCCTCGGCCACCGGCCCCGGCCTGGACTTCAGCCAGACCCAACCGCGCATCGACCCGGCATCGCCAACATGCACAAGAATATCGCGCCATCGAGGCCTCAAAATAGCTGGCCATTTCCTCGCCGCGACGGGCATGCCGAGTCGATCAGTTGCCCGTCTGCCTGGTGGTGCAAGACGGCCAGGCCGGGGGTTGCAGCTTGCCAAAGCAGGGAACCAAGTGGACGAGCAAAGGCGCCGAGTCTTCCATCAAGGTCGACCGACGACGGCTTCCTGCGAGTGTGCCAGCTCGGGGCTGAGTGGGCCTCGAGGAATATGCGCGTGTGGGTGGGCGGCGCTTCACCAATACAACATTGACGGACCCTGCGAATAAGATTTGGCTAACAGGCCGTCTTTGATCCCGGCTAGTACTGCTGGGCTAAAACGTTTGGTGCAGTTGTCGTCGACGGTATTATTTCCGAGACTGGCGCCACCCTCACATACGGAGGCGGGCACATGCATGACGGGGACCCGGGGGCCTCGGATCGCATTGGCCACAGCGACGGCCATGACGCCGCTGTCCGATAGCCACTCTTCAGCACCCTTCAGCACCGGGTTGGCATCATCGAGGGCATGCGCAGAATCCGACATGACGGCAAACTCATCTCATGGATCGAGTGAATGCCCGACATCTCGAGGGGCAGCACGGACCAAAAACAAAGAGCAAACTTGCAAACAAGACAACAGGCAGCGCGCAAGGCTTTGGGCCGCTTTTATGCCGGACGCTTGGCCAACACCAACGACGGGTTGAAATGCAGGAACAACCAATCCATCTTTCAGCCCGCAGGGGGCCGCCCTAATGGAGCAAGAGATCGACACAGCAAAGCGGCCGCGCCCCAACTCGCCCTCGTGTTTACAATTTCGTCTCTCCCTCTGGCAAAGACTGACGGACAGAAGCTGTACCCCCCGTGGCTCATCACGGCGGCACGAGCCATCATCTCATTTCACCTCTGCGGAAGCCTGTGAAAGAGGGGCGGGGGAGAAAAGCGCCGGTTGGTGACAGCTGCTGACAGCCACTCATCTGTTGGCCCCCAGCATTCACGGCCGCGAGAGAGAGAGAGAGAAAGACCACGAGACGGCCACTCATCCATCTGTTGGCCGGCCCTCAGCGTTCACGGCCGCGAGAAAAAGGCCAGATGACCCCGGACCACGAGACCAGGGGGGGCTACCCCTTTTCGGTATCGAGTGGCCGGTGGAAATTGCTACGGCACGGTGCCTAGGCCATTACCCAACCTTATCCACTTCTTTTCCCCCTTATTCGCCCGTCGCCGACTGGCCCACGGATCGGACGGACGACGGTCATGGTGGCTCATTCAGCCCCCTGTCTCTCTCTCCCCTGCCCTGCAGGACACCAGGTACATGGCTCGCGCCCACGCACTGGCGGTGGCGCCGGGTACCAGCAATCAATCAACTCGACCTGGGCTAAACAACAAAGCGCCAACGAGGCCGAACGGCGTCTTGGGCGAGACTCCACATGCAGCATTAGTTCTTCCCAGGTCCTATAACGGGCAATATGAACCACCGCTTCCCCCACTCCCTGCCCTGCTCTTCCCTCTTTTCCCTTCACGGATCGCCCATGTCGAGGTCGTAAAGAAGGCTTCTCCTCGCTGCCTTCGTCCTTTCGTTCTCTTCATCGCAGCATCCAACTTACCGCTTCACTCCTTCAGCGGGCATTCTTTTCGTTCTCTCCCCACGACGACTTCTATTCCCGGACGACGGACCGAGACTACTTGATCTAACATGAAGGGAGGACTCGCTGTGGCGGCCCTGGCCGGCGGCGCCTGTGCTGCTTTGCACGGCCACGGCCACGGCAACCTCTTCGCCAAGCGGAACAACGTGACGGGCGAAGTCTGCATGCCGGAATGCACCACCATCTGGTCCGTCGTGACCGGGGAGCCCACCCGTACGTTTTACCCGGAAGCCTGTCCCTGGCGAGGACGGATACGGCTACCGAGAGGCGAGGGACAAGGCCAGCTCACTAACAGCGCCGACAGTGGTTCCCGGCACCAAGGCGACGACGGCCATCTCCCCCGACGTCGCCGCCGTCACCGTCGTGAGCTCGACTCCCGCCTATCAGGCTCCCCCTCAGCAGCCCGCGCCCTCGCAGGAGCCCTCGCCTCCGCAGCAGCCCGCCCTCGCCGGCGCTCCGGTCCCGCCTGGCGTCCACACCTTCTCGGCCACCACCATCGTCGTCACCGAGGCCACCACCGTTTGCGCTGCTGAGTCCAACATGGCCACGGCCGGCACACACGTCGTCGGCGGCATCAGCGTCGTCGTCGACACGGCCAACAACGCCAAGTGCCCCGTCGCCAAGGTCTACAACCCAGGCACCTACGTTGCCCCCGAGCAGGTCGTTACCGTGACCAAGACCGGCTACGTCTACTACTGCCCCCTGACCAAGTCGGGCCTGCCCACGACGACTCCAGCGCCCGCTCCCCAGCCCACAAAGGCAGTCCTGCCCCCTCCGCCACCGCCGCCGCCGGCTCCGACATACGAGGCCCCCGCCCCGTCTACCACGGAGGAGGCCCCTCTCCCCACCGCCAAGGTCCCCGTTGTCTCTACGGAAAAGGAGATCCCTGTTATGCCGCCCAAGGAAGAGGTGCCCGTTTCGACCAAGAAGGAGGTTCCCGTTGCCCCAACCTATGAAAATGTGCCTGTCGTCTCGACACACGTGGAAGTGCCCTCGACGCACGTGGAGCTGCCTGTCGCCTCGACGCACGTGGAGGTGCCTGTCGCCTCGACATACGTGGAGGTTCCTGTCGCCTCGACGCACAAGGAGGTTCCCGTCTCCCCAACCCACAAGGAGCCCTCTCCCCCTGCCTACACTCAGCCCAGCCAGGGTCCCAAGAACGGCGGCCCTGGCAAGCTGGTGAGCGACAATGACCACTTCGGCATCACCTACACCCCCTATGCGCCGAAAACCGGCGCGTGCAAGTCGTCGGAGCAGGTGGACAGGGACATTGCGGAGATCAAGAAGGCGGGCTTCACCACGGTCCGCGTCTACTCGACCGACTGCAACACTCTGGAGCACGTTGGCGACGCGTGCGACAAGCACAAGGTGCGCATGATTGTCGGCATCTTCGTCAAGGATAAGGGCTGCAGCTACGATGCTCCCGACATCAAGGAGCAGGTTGACAAGCTGTCCAAGTGGGACAAGTGGGGGATGGTGAGCCTCGTCGTCGTCGGCAACGAGGCCATTATGAACGGTCACTGCTCCCCGGTCCAGCTGCGCGACCTCGTCACCACGGTCAAGTCCAAGTGCTCCGCCTACAAGGGCAAGTACACCATCTCGGAAACGCTCAACATCTGGCAGCGCCGCGACGTCAAGTCTGAAATCTGCGGCGTCGTCGACGTGACAGGCGCCAACATCCACCCCTACTTCAACGCCGGCGTCGCGCCCCAAAAGGCCGGTGAGTTTGTCGCCTCTCAGCTCCGCGAACTGCGCAAGATTTGCGGCCACAACGAGGTCATCAACCTCGAGTGCGGCTGGCCCACGCGCGGCAACGATAATGGCGAGGCCAAGCCCGGCAAGGAGCAGCAGCAAGAGGCCATCGAGTCGATCCGCAAGGCGACGGGCTCCAACACCGTCTTCTTCTCCTACGAGGATGACATGTGGAAGGAGGCCGGCAAGTGCGGCTGCGAGCAAAGCTGGGGCACCGCCGCCTCGTTCAATGTCGACATTTCCTACTAGGCACGCGCGCGCACACACTCGAGTACGCCATGGCTCCCCGTACATAGTCTTGGCCGAATGTACATGCACGACAGCATCGCTGGCACCGACGCCCACCGCGACATGCCCGAGCTCTCCGAGGCGACCACACGTGAGAGCATCATGATTGGAGAGGGCGCGTAGACGTGGGCTGTCGTCCTGCCTCTTCTTTTCTTGCTCCTGTTCACCGTCACGATTGTTGCTCGCCGTCAATCGATGCGCCTGTACATGGCGTACGGGCGTCTCGCTCTCGGCCCGTCGCGCCCAGCAAATGCGGCTCTGTCTGTCTCTCTCCCTCTGTACATTTAGCATCTAATTTATTACGCTATAATCTTGAAGTGTCTACTACGCAGCACCGCGTGTCTTGGGCCGGCGACGGGGCAGGGATTGCAGCTTTGTCTCACCGTCCAGACGGCTCCCTTGCCCCCTATGTGCCGTGAATGCTCCGCCCTTCCTGGGCACACAAGCACACACACACACACACACACACACACACACACACGCACACACACGCACGCACGCACGCACACAAGGTTGACACGCAAGCACACACGGGCCCTCGCGGGGGAGGTGCACACGCGACGCAACCCAAAAGCAGCCGCGGCCCGTCGTCGACCTCCCACGTGGCCCGGCTCGCAGCCAGGCCCACGGCGCCTCACCCGCACGT